>CM060946.1:323364068-323533962 GCA_030765085.1 Allium cepa | reverse complement strand
ATCCATGGTGAATGTGGATGATTCCTTCATGGAGTTCCTTTAGAAGTTTGTTGGATCTAAAAAGCTTTGAAGTCGTCTGGAATTTGGCAGAGTAATGGCGCTTGAAGAAAATGAGCCCCCCCCACCAAAGTCCTTTTTCTCGTTCAAGTTAGGGCTGTATTTATAGGTTTTTATCGGAGTTTGGTCGTAGGTCGTGACCGACCTAAGTAAGGTCGTAGGTCGCAGTCGACCTAGAAAGCTCTGGCCCTCCTTCCATAAGAACATACGTGCTGATTCGTACAAGTCCAAGGTCGTGAACGACCTATCTCCAGCGGCATGCAAAAAGGCGGCTCCTTTGTTCACACAGATAGGTCGAGAGCGACTTATCCTAGGTCGTTAACGACCTATCATAGGTCGTGGGAACTTTCCTGTAATCAAAGTACTTCGTTAGGTCGTTGGACAGTATCTTTATCTCCAAGTGCTAGGTCGTCTTCGACCTAAAGTAGGTTGTAGGTGGGTAACGACCTAGGGGATGGAACCTGACCTATCTCAATCGTGCTTGGTTCTCTTCTCAGCGAGTTGATAGGTCGCGTACGACTTATTATAGGTCGTAAGTCGGCTGAGACTTAGGTCGCTGAGATCACTTCGTCCTTAGGTCGGTAGGCTATGGCTTTCTTTAGGTCGCATATGATTTAGGTCGCTGATCCTCTTAAGTCGTTAGGTCGTGGAGCTCTTAAACCACTAGGTCGCGGGCTCCCTTAGGTCGCTGAGAGTTGTTAGGTCGTGGCATTCCTTAGGTTGCTGAGAACCGCTAGGTCGCGGCCTTTATTAGGTCGTAGCTTCTTGTTAGGTCGCGAGGCATTTTTAGGTCGTAACACTTTAGGTCGCTTCTTCAATTTGGTCACTAGGTCGGCAATTCTCTGAGTCGTTAAACTTGGTCACGTCTTAGGTCGCTAACGAAGAGGAGTTAACATTTGCCCCTCGAAGTATACGCCTAGGTCGTAGGTCGTGTACTTCGATCTTCTTAACTCGCGCTCTGATGAGTTGTTAGGTCGCAAGCGACCTATTGAGGAACTAGGTCGTGTGTGACGATCCACTTTCTACTCCTCTGGGGTATAAATAGCCTAGGTCGTTCCTTCTTCATTTCATCTGTTTTAACACCTCATTCTGCCATTAACAGCATCTCGCGATCTTGGAAAGCAAACCAGAGTTCAATCATCCACCGATTCGACCTCGCCATTACATTGTGTAAGTATACCTGATCTCTATCCACCCCACGATCATCACCGAACCAGGAATTTCTCATCTCCGAATCTCATAGCAATTTCGTGTGTCGTTTTTCGTCTTTTGAGTCAAGTTGTGGTCGATTTTGATCGCCATTAGTTGTGATTCATGAAAGCACAGTGTTGAGTTGAATTAGTGATTGATCGGAGATGCTTTCAATCGCCTCTTGGATGATTCGATGGTACGTAGGAATGACGGACCTCTCGAAGAGGATGATGGATTTCATCGTGAGTGATAATGGGTTATTGGGTCATAGTTCATCGGGATGGTGTGATATTGCGTGGAGAGGGAGTTGGTGATTTAGAAGATCTGAACGACTTAAGGATCCTTCAAATCTGCGACTTAACTCCTAGGTCGCGCTGAGATTCAAACGACCTAGGACTTAACAAATTTGCACATGAATTTCAAGCAGGACGACCTAAAAAATGAACAACCTAATCTTTTTTGCGGCATAAGCCGTAGGTCGCAACCAAACTTGGACTATGGGAAATCTGCACTGCCTTGAACCTTTTAACTTGCACAGCGCGACCTAATGAACCCCGACCTATGCTAGGTCGCTGGACGACCTATGACTTATGAAATTCCGAGATGACTTGGTTGAATTGAACTGGATTGTTTAATCTCAAATTCTGTTGCACTTTGTTGTAGATTATCTCTCATGCTAATAACCTGTTAAACATGACATTTGCAGAAAACCGGGACGAATATACTGCCATTGACTGCCCACATCAAATGACAGATTAGTTGATAAAGAATAATTAACTTAAATGAACTGTGTGAATGAAATGTTGTGAACCAATGAACTCAAGTGAAGTGCTAAAGCAAAACTTAAAATATCCAGTTAAAGCTGATTCGTTTGCATTAACACAATACTTGAGCGTTATATCAACAGGTCTTGGAATTTCATAGCTGACTAACTGTCAACCAACTTAATTTCAGTTATGTTTGAATTCCTCTTGTTGTTGTTTTTTTTTTTTTTTTTTTTTTTTTTTTTTTTTAGTTCCGCACAACACTTCACACTTTTAGGAAACGTGCACCTTCATATTTGAATATCCAGTTGCTTGTGTAGAATGACTTCTCAATTAGAAGAAGCAGGACAAACTGGGGAGATTTTTCCAGTTGCTAACCGATTGATCGATCCCCCAGAGAGAATGCCAACCACTCTGAACCACAAGGCCTTTCGCCAATTATGCATCCAGTTTGGCATCGCCGAAGCAGATGCTCTACTTCCCGGACCTAATGACTTTGCTGACCAACCACCTCACGGTTTTGTTGCCGTTAATCGCCAAATGTGCTCAAGCGGAGCGATTCCTCCTTTTAACGAATTTCTTCGACAAACCCTTCTTCGGTTAGCTATATCTCCCTTTCAACTGCACCCCAATGGTTATGCCATCTTGATGGGGTTGGGCGTGCTATTCAGGAAGACGCTTGATCGCCTCCCTAGCTTTGAGGAAATCTGCTATTTATGCACATTTGCGAAAAATAAAGAC
Source organism: Allium cepa (assembly GCA_030765085.1). Classification (NCBI taxonomy): domain Eukaryota; kingdom Viridiplantae; phylum Streptophyta; class Magnoliopsida; order Asparagales; family Amaryllidaceae; genus Allium; species Allium cepa. The sequence goes on along the minus strand of CM060946.1, from coordinate 323,531,209 downwards.
CATCCTTCTATCATTCTTGTGAGAGGTGCGAGAAATCGCAAACTCATTTTAGATTTGCCCGAGAGTGCACACGGGTTTTTGACTCAGTTCTTTTATGCTCGTTGCCCTCCAGGTTTTTATGCCATCTGGAGAATAGGAAGTAAGACTAGTGTTTCCATTTTTTTTCGTTTTTGAAACTTTTTCCGAGATCCGAACTTTCAGTTGCTAACTTCATTCTTTGCTCTTTTCAGCACTTCCCCTCCCTTCTAGAGATCCGATTCATAAACAAGTTTTCGAGAGGTTGAGTGCCGTGGCTGCGGAAGAAAGGAGCATAAAATTTCTGCTGAAGGATGAATTTTTACACCAATACGGGCTTCTACATGCTTCTCGTTCTACGCATGCTCATGAAGTCCCAACAGAAGTTCCCGATTCCCCGACGAAAACTCCTGACGCCCCGGTTACTGTCGAACAACTCGCATCAAAAGAGTCTAATATTGAAGCTTCATTGGTGAAGTGTTCCACTTCTACCGACATTATGGGGTCATCCAGTAAGACGGTGCTTGCCCCGATCGAGGAAGAAGAAGAACCTTCACAGTCTCTCGGGGGATTAGCTGATGTAGGAATTGAGAAAACAAGTCCCACCAAGCATGATGGTGACGATGTTTATGAGGGGTTGAGTGACATAATAGTGACTTCGCAGGAGCTTTTTAGAGATGACGTATCTAAAATTATCTCTCCTGTAATTGAGGCGACGTCTCTTCTTCGACAAACGCCAACACAAACATCAACTCCTCATACCCAAGCTATCATCACCTCTACACCAAAGAGTGGTTTGTAGCTTAATGCGTGTAGTTTGCACATCACACAACACTTAGGATTTTTTGGCATTTGTTCACATTTAACTTCTTTTCTCTGGTAGTTTTTAAGACTTGTTATTTTTGCCTTTCAGATTCCTCTATGGGGCGCAGCGGTAGCGGTTCTTATTACAAAGACTTTCGACGCTATGGAGGGCGTGGCAGCTATGATTACAAGCAATACTATACCGATTCCAGAGAGACCAATGAGCAGAGAGCTGCGCGAAAAGCTGAAGAGAGGAGAAGGTATGAAGAACGTCATGAGGGAGCGGGCACGCGACATGAATCCTTCCCAAGGGATGATGACTCCCATAAACGTAAAACGCACGATGATAGGGGGAAGAGCCATATTGAGGATTCGAGAAAGCGGACCAAACTTGGCGAGGAGCACGTGCCCGTGACATCTGAGAGACCTGGTGCCTCAGTTTCTATTGACATCCCTTCCGAATCTCCTGCTCTTGAAGGAAGTGCCATCCAAACACTTCTCAACAGGCCTTCATACCACGTTGAAAGGGGGCCCCCGACTTTGCAGAGCCGATTCCCGAACTGGTGTTTGAGGGGGGTACGCTTCGACCTTGATTTGGTCCCCATCGACAAAGAAGCTATGTACAGAAATCTCGATGCTGTCAAGCTTGATATTGATAGAATGTCTGGATGGCAAAAGCTGGTTGATGAACTTCAGAGAGTTAATCGGGCTAACATCGAAGCAATGCTGACCATGGAAAATGACAAATCAGAATGGCAGAAGATTCTTGATCAACACAACGCTGAGATGAAGGAGATAGCCGAATACAATGAAAAACTCGAAGCTGAAGTAAAGCAGCTCAAAGATGATCTTGCCTCTTCTACTAATACTTACACCCAAAGAGAAGAGGTATTGCAAAAACAAGTGCGAGATGCGCACGCCAGCCAGAGGGACGCTGAAGCTAAAGCTGAGAGGTTGGAACAAGCTGTAGAGAACCACCGCACTGATGTCACCCAGCTGCAGAATAAACTGAGCGCCCGGGACATGGAGATTGGAGCGCTAAAAGCCCAACTTGCACAGACCGAAAAAGATCGAGATGAGGCCATGGCTGGCAAAATTGCAGCCGAAGAAACTGCTCAGACCATGGAAAACGATATCAATTCGACTTTATTCGATTTTTATTTACATTGTGTCTTGGGACGCGGCAGCCTCTCTTTTCTTGGTCCTAAGTATGAAATCACCCTGGCCGAGGTGTGGGAAGCTGCTCTTAACATGTTTAAAGACGCCGGGTATGGCGATGAAGATTTTGAGGCGCGTTACCTGGATGAGGGAGCTCGCGCTGCTCTTGCGAAGGGGCGAGAGCAACTTGCCAGGATGAGAACTGGAATGGCGGAAGAGGAACGTTCTGGAAAGGAATTAACGCTTACTTCCTCTGTCCAACCTCCAGTTTCTCCTGTGGTTGACATCACGGGTTCTAGCTCCTCTACTCCGTCTGCAACTAAGACAGTAACTGAAACTACAAGTGCACAAGGCGGGGATGAAGGTGGTGAAAGCAACGAAGCACAGCGATATGAAGTCAGCCTCAGAGATCCAACTTCCCCAGGTAAACTTGACACCGGACCAGCCCAAGTGGTGAACTGCTCGTTCGCTCCTTGTGAACTTGACGATCTTCTTGATTATTTTTCGAATGTCAATGAATTCCCGACTTTTGATTATTCCTCAAATGTTAATGAATTCCCGACTTTTGACGAGCCGTCATCCCCTCTCTTTTCGAAAGATACTGATATTTTAAGTTTTTTCTCCTTTGTAGAGAAAGCACCGAGTCAAACTCAAGCTTCTTCTCCCCCGGTGATCCTTCCTCCATCTCTTCAAGTAGCGCCTCCTTCTGCCTCGCAACCTGGGTCACAAGAAGAGCAAATAGAAGCTCTCCATGGCCTGGATGATCCCGTTGCTTCGCAAGAGCAAAAAGATGAGGGACTTGAGGGAGGTGACATATCTCCGGAGCGGACTCCTTCTGACGATATAACTTTATCTAAACTTGCCACTCCAGGAAGTGAGTCTTCCTCAAAGAGGAGAAGGAAGCAAGGAGCATCAAGGAGGAGAGGGAAGATAATCACTGCCACTGAAGAGGAGCCAGAAGTTGGGCCAGCTGCGCCTACCTCTCCTTCCTCCCTTATACCCACTGGTCGACCTGAAAAGCTGATCATTCGGCCGGGTAAAGGGTCTAAAGGCAGCAAAAAGAAGTGAAGATCTTCAGTTTCTAGTTTTTTTTTTTTTTTGTGTTTTGCATGTACTGGCCGAGAATTGTGCGGGTACCGGCCCCCGCTTTTCTTTATTTTGAAACCTGTACCTGCATTGTAATTGAATAAAATGATTCCTCGTTTGTACAAACTTTTGTTTGAATTAAAGAATACATTTGTTATTTGTTTTGGCATGAGTTCATTTGATATTGCAGCGAGCTTATGGTATGTTACTTGAGCGTTACCTTTTGCTGGTTTAGTTATACCATATTGTGTGTAATTATACTATATTGCCCCCATTCCATAAGTATGCTGCAATATTCTATACCTCGAGGGGACTTACACTCTTATTTGCTAAAGAATAATTATTTTATTCTTTAAAGAAAATTTTATAGAGTACAACTCCCTTCGTATAAGTTTTTACGCTTGGTCGTTCGAAGAAATCACTTTTTTCTTTTGCTTATGTGCATATCTCATCAAGTGAATTCCTCTATGTGGTAAAGCGGACCTCTGAAAGGTACTTTAACTTCTTTTCTTTTTACGATCATTTCCCACAGTAGGCAAATTACTTTTCCTTTGAAAGTTAAAGTACGCTTTTGATGAGGATTTTTTTTTTTTTTTTTATAGAAAGTTGTACCTCTGAGGAGGGATTTTTTCACGTTTCAACACTTGGAAGTTTTATTTCAATCTCGGTGAAACGTGTACCTCCAAAGAGTTATGCTTTAGAAATCCTTTTCACGTTTCAACACTTGGAAGTTTTATTTCAATCTCGGTGAAACGTGGGTTTCCAAAGAGGTCTTTTTTCTTAATTGTGTTCCCGGGAGGGGGTTGTACCTCTGAGGAGGGATTTCTCACGTTCCAACACTTGGAAGTTTTATTTCAATCTTGGTGAAACGTGTACCCCCAAAGAGTTGTGCCTTTGAAGAAAGCCTTTTCACGTTTCAACACTTGGAAGTTTTATTTCAATCTCGGTGAAACGTGTGCTTTCAAGAAGGTCTTTGTTTTTACATTTCAACTTTGGTGAAGTGAAATTCCGAAGAGCGGCTGCTACACTTCAACTCCTGGCGAAATGGGCCTCCGAAGAGGGCTTTTATTTTGTTTACATTTCAACTCTGGTGAAGTGAAATCCCGAAGAGCGGTTATAACACTTCAACTCCTGGTGAAATGGGCCTCCGAAGAGGGCTTTTATTTTGTTTACATTTCAACTCTGGTGAAGTGAAATCCCGAAGAGCGGTTATAACACTTCAACTCCTGGTGAAATGTGCCTCAGAGAGGGTTTTCATCGCCTGGAAGTTACTCTCTCATGGTTGGAGGGTCATGACTCCTCCAATCTTTTTTGTTGAGTAGAGAACTTTCTTTTTTGTGGCATATGACCCATTAGAGGTCTTTTATTATCCGAAGAGTTGTGCCTCCGAAGAGGACTTGTGGCGCTGATGGTAGCTTTGGTTGTTCCTCTGTTCACTTGCTTATGCCTTTTCAGCGATCCCCTTTTTTTTTTTTTTACAAGTGGCTTGTTTGATCCAAGGAAGTGTACTTCATTGCCAGGCAAATTCGTGAGAACGGGCACTAGCTTCCTAATTGGATGTTTGTTTGTTTAAACAATCTCAATTTATCAGCAAGGGCTCGTTCGAAGAAATCATTAGCCGTTCAATTGAAGCATTTCCTATCTAGGATTTGAATTCGGGGTCTTTGTGACTTGAAATTTGTTTGTTGAATGATGGTGAGAATCGCTCGGTCTTATTATGCGCAAGTTTTATCTCCACTGTCTGCAAAAATTTAAATCGATATTTCAGCAATACATTTTGTGTATTTTTATATCGAAAACAAAGCAAACATATAATGATAATAAGGAACACAAGATTTATAGTGGTTCGGCCATGAAATTGGGCCTACATCCACTTTATATTCTTTCATTATTTACTTGCATCAGTTTCACAATTGCTTTCAATTACAGGAATCATACATTCATAATTCTTTTTACAATGTTTCAACAAAATTTTCAAGTAAAGTATGGACGCAAGTGATTGCTGTTCCATGCCCTTGGAATTTGATCTCCATCAACTGTGGTAAGCTTGAATGTGCCGTCAAGAAGTTTCTGACCTATCACATACGGTCCTTCCCAATTTGGCCCAAACACACCTGTCGCAGTCATAATTCTTTTTAGGACTAGATCTCCAATTTCAAAGCTGCGTTGACGAACTTTGGAATTGAAATGTCTGGCTATCCTTTGCTGATGAGCTGCAACTCTGAGGTTAGCTTCATCTCTTTTTTCATCAAGGAGATCCAGCGCTTCAAGTTGCAGCTTTTCATTTTCTGCTTGATTGAAATGGATTCTTCTGTGTGAAGGGACCTCTGTTTCAACCGGGATCATTGCTTCCGATCCGTATGCTAACGAAAAAGGAGTATGCCCAGTTGCAGTTTTGTGAGTAGTTCTGTATGCCCATAGTGCAAGTGGTAGTTTATCGACCCAACCACCTTTTGCTCTTTCGAGTTGCTTTTTGATGGTTGATTTGATGATCTTGTTCACTGCTTCCACTTGCCCGTTTGCCTGCGGATGAGCTACTGCCGAAAAGCTTTTCTGGATTTTGAATCGTTTGCAAAAATCCTGGAATTCCTCACTTTCAAACTGAGTACCATTGTCTGTGATTATTTTTTGAGGCACACCGTATCTGCAAATGATATTCTTGGTCACAAAGCTTATCACTTTCTTAGAAGTGATAGTAGCCAATGGTTCAGCTTCAGCCCACTTAGTAAAATAATCAACCGCAACAATAGCATATTTAATCCCTGATTTAGCGGTTGGTAGCGGCCCAATGAGATCCATTCCCCAAATTGCAAATGGCCATGGACTGATCATCTGTGTGAGTTCGGTAGAAGGTGCTCTAGGAATTTTGGCATATCTTTGGCACTTGTCACATTTTCGGGAGTAATCTGCGGCATCCCGATTAATTTCTGGCCAAAAATATCCGTATCGGAGAATTTTCTTAGCTAATGTTTGACCACCTGAATGATCACCGCATTCTCCTCCATGCACTTCAGTTAGGATTGTTTTGGACTCTTCCCGGGATACACATCGAAGCAATGGCATTGAGAATCCTCGTCTGTATAATTGACCATCCTGGACTATATATCGAGAAGCTTTTCTCAGTAGCTTTTGTCGTTCTTTAGAGTTTTCTGGTAAAGAGCCATTGAGTAGATACTTTGTTATTGGAGTCATCCATGATTCTTGCTCTTGCGACATACTCATAACCCAATCGATATCCATTTCATCAATGCTCGGATTTGACAAAACTTCCACTGGAACTAACCCTAAGGATTGGGCTTCGCCAGAACTTGAGTATTTTGCGAGAGAATCTGCTTTCATGTTTTCTTCTCGAGGAATATGACTTATCGTGTAATGGTCGAATTCACATAAAAGTTCCCAAGCCTTTGACACATAAGCGGGCAGATTTCCTCCTTTCGTTTGAAACTCCTTCTTGACTTGACATACTATAAGCTGCGAATCACTGAAGATCTGTAACGCTCGAATGTTTAGTTCTTTAGCAATTTTCAAACCAGCGATCAGAGCTTCATATTCTGCTTCATTGTTTGTTGAAGGAAATTCTAATCTTAGCGCATAGCATAATGACCGGCCTTCAGGAGTTTCAAGAACAATTCCAGCACCTGAACAGTAATCATTTCTTGCGCCATCTACAAATAATTTCCATTGGGTTGGGGAGTTCTTGATTGTTTCTTCCTCGCTGTTACCCTTGTCTGTAAATTCTGCAATAAAATCTGCCAAAGCTTGTCCGTTGATCGCTTTCCTAGGATGATAAGTGATGTCATATTGGCTCAATTCAATATTCCACTTTAAAAGGCGGCCCGAAGTCTCAGGGCGAAACAAGACTTGCTTTAAAGGTTGATCAGTGAGGACTTTGATAGGATGAGCCTGGAAATATTGCCTCAACTTTCTTGAGGCAATCAATAGACAATAGGCGAGTTTTTCCAACTTGGAGTAATTCATTTCTGCCCCAGTGAGTCTTTTGCTGATATAGTAAACTGGATGTTGAATCCTTTTGTCTTCCCGTACCAGCGCCGCACTTAAAGCATGAGATGAAACTGCCAAGTATATAAGAAGATCCTCGCCATCGCCGGGCCTGGAAAGTATTGGAGGCGTTTCCATATGTTGAATCAATTCTTCAAAAGCTTTCTGGCATTCGGGAGCCCAGTCAAAGTTTTTCTTTCCTTTCTTTAGAGCGTCGAAGAATGGAATGCATTTATCAGTAGCTTTGGATATGAACCGACTTAAGGCGGCAATTTTTCCATTGAGACTTTGCAATTCCCTCTTTGTTTTAGGAGCTTTGACTTCTTTTAGAGCAGTGATTTGAGCTGGACTAGCTTCAATGCCCCTAGCGCTCACGATGAAACCCAAGAACTTCCCAGATTCTACCCCGAAAGAACATTTTAAAGGGTTAAGCTTCATTCCGTATCTTCGGAGAATTGCGAACATTTCTGCTAAGTGTTCGATGTGATCCACTGCTTTCTTAGATTTTACTAGCATGTCATCAACGTAAACTTCCATAGTCTTTCCCAACTGCGGTTTGAACATAGCATTAACCAGTCTTTGGTATGTTGCCCCCGCATTCTTCAACCCAAAGGGCATAACTCTGTAACAGTAAAGACCGACATCGGTGATAAAGCTTGTGTCCTCCTGATCTGGCTCATGCATCATGATCTGATTATATCCGGAGTAGGCATCCATAAAAGACAACAATTCATGACCCGCTGTTCCATCTACCAGTTGATCGATCCTGGGTAATGGGAAGCAGTCTTTGGGACAGGCCTTGTTTAGATCTGAAAAGTCGATGCACACTCTCCATTTACCATTGGCTTTCTTAACTAGCACTGGATTTGAAACCCAATTTGGATAGGTAGATTCTCTGATGAAATTATTCTCCATGAGCCGGTCAACTTCCTCTTTCAATGCTGTCGACCTTTCTAGACCTTGGATTCTTCTTTTCTGCTTTACTGGCGTGAACTTTGGGTCAGTATTCAGAGCATGTACCGCAACTTCTGGGGATATTCCGCACATATCGGCATGGGTCCAAGCGAAAACATCCAGGTTTGCTTTCAAAAAAGATATCAAGGCATTCTGAACTGACACACTAAGTTGTGAACCCACATTCAGCACCTTGTTTGGGTCCTTCAGATCAACGGGCACCGGTATCGTTGTTTCTGCTGGTACCACCCTACTCTCCCCCGCACTGGCCTTTCTAGGATCCATCACTTTTCGTGCCCCGCTATGCTCGCCAGTGCAGGGTCCGCCCTGTAGTTGCTATAGGGTTGGTGTTTTGATGCGGATTGGGGTTGCCGCATCTTTCCCCATTTCTCTCTTCCTTGTTTCTCGCAGCTCTGTCATATAACATTCTCGCCCAGCGTTCTGGTCTCCTTTAATAACTCCTACCCCATTGTCTGTAGGGAATTTAATAGTAAGACACCATGGGGCAAGGACAGCTTTGAATGCAGCAAGAATAGGTCGACCAAAGAAAGCATTATAAGCAGAAAATTCATCTACTATCACAAAAGTCTGCTTGCGAACTACTTTTCTTTCTCCTTCTCCGAGTTCCACAAGCAAGTCAATGGTTCCTACTGGTTGCTTTGGCTCCCCAGTGAAGCCAACAATCTTCTGAGATGAGGCTTGCACATCCGCCATCGGGATTCTCATCTGGTCAAACGTTTTCTTGAAGAGGATGTTGCAAGATGCGCCGCAATCAATAAGAACTCTTCTGACAATAGCCGGTCCAATACCGGCCGAGATGACTAACGGGTCCAAAGTAGGGGCCTCAATGCCCGTGGAATCTCTAGCCCTGAACACAATATCATCATTAAAAGTCCTTTGTTGTTTCAGGGGTGTAGAGTCCTCTAAAACAAAGACATTCTCTTCAGTTGGCATATGTTTCAGAGCTCGAGTGTACCTCTCCATTTCACCCCAGCTTCTGCCTGCTGGGTGGGGTCCTCCTGTGATGACATTAATAACTGGCCTTCCAGATTCATGTCCTGCGGCCTTCTCATTTGTCCTGGGCTGATGAGCAAGAGCTTGTTGCCCCTGACTTGACGAAGCAGGATCATTACAGCTCTTCTTCACAAATTGCTGCAGCTTATTTTCTCTTAGCAATTCTTCGATTATATTTTTCAATTGACGGCAGTCGTCTGTGTCATGACCAGGCTGATTATGGAAGCGACAGAACTTCCCACTTTGTACAGCTTTTCTTCCGGTTCTGAGAACAGGAGGTTTGGGATACTCAAAAGAATCTTTTGTAGCCAGGTAGATGCGCTCTGGTGTTTCTAACAAAGGAGTATATTCTGATGGCTTGAAGGATCGAGGCTTCTTCGAATTGTGTTGTTTCCCTCCACCATTATTTTCTCTTTTCTGTCCCACAGATTCATTCTTACGTGGCGCAGCAGTGTTGTCTTCAGCTTTCTCTACTGTTGCCTTTGCCGGGACAGGACGGCTTTCCAAACGCATGAATTCATCCGCCTTTTTGTAGAACTTTTCCAGAGAATTTGGCTCCTTCATGTTCAGCCACTTTCCGAATTCACTTGACTTATCGATAGCTCTCATCAAATAGGTCAAGACCATGCGGGGTTCTGCATTATCCACCTCAGCTAACGCTATATTAAAGCGATTTAAAAAAGACTTGATAGTTTCCCCCGGATTCTGTTCCAAACCGGATAACGACATGATGTCTTTTGCCTTTGAAGCATATAGCCTAAACTGCTCTTTAAATTTCCTGGTTAGGTCTGAAAACTGATCGATGGACCGGACAGGTAGTTTTGTGAACCAAAGCAGAGCTACCCCTTCCAAATACACAGGAAAATAGCGGCATTTTATCTCGTCAGAAGCTCTGGCACCTGTCATGTGCCAATCATATTTGTACAGGAACTCATTTGGATCACTTGTCCCTTTGTAAGCTGGAATGGTCGGAGGGACGAACTTCCTTGGGAATTCAGCTTTTAGGATCTTTTCAGTAAACGGAGTCTTGCTCGGAGCGAAACCCCACTCTTTCTCATCTTCGACCCTTTGCATACTTTCTTTCATAATCTGTCGAACCATACCAGAAAGATATTCTTCGTCATTCCTATTTCTGGATCCTCCAGCCTCAGGCAATGTCTGTTCAAAGGGGCTAGCAGCCCTTTCGGGAATGTTTCTAGTTTCAGCATCATGGACATTACCGACAAAGTTCCTTTCATTATTCGCAGGTTGACGGTTTGCCCCGAGCAGATCGTTTAACCTATTCAGAATCAGAGCATTCTGAGCATTCTGAGCTTCCAATTGCGCGTTCTGGGCATTTATTTGCTGATTCAACCCAAAGATAGCAGCGTCCAATTCCGCTTTTGAAACTCCAACAGCTGGAGTGGCTTGATTTGGTGTTGGGGAAGTGGAGGTTCCCTCTTGAATGTTTGCAGATCTCACAGATTTACTTTTCCTTCCAGGAGCCATGATTTCGGATAGACTTCTGGTTCTTAAAGAAACTCTATCTACAAATCTTTCTGAAACAATGATGATAGATGTCCTGAGTTCAATTCTCAGTGAAAGCACCAAAATGTTAACGCTAAAAATTTAAACGCTAACACCCTGGTGTATAAGATGTGATTGTGAAAGCACCACCCGTTTGTACGGGAAACAGGAATAAGCAGAAAGTATGTAGAAAAACGGTAAGAGACACAGTATTTATAGTGGTTCGGCTTATAATCCAGCCTACGTCCACTTTAATCTTTTCATCACTAGTTTGATTACAATTCTTTACAAGATCTTTCAATTACAACACACTTCAAGTGATAGGATATGTGAAACAAGTAGCTCAAGCTTTGATGTTGACAATCATCTTCAAATCCATGGTGAATGTGGATGATTCCTTCATGGAGTTCCTTTAGAAGTTTGTTGGATCTAAAAAGCTTTGAAGTCGTCTGGAATTTGGCAGAGTAATGGCGCTTGAAGAAAATGAGCCCCCCCCACCAAAGTCCTTTTTCTCGTTCAAGTTAGGGCTGTATTTATAGGTTTTTATCGGAGTTTGGTCGTAGGTCGTGACCGACCTAAGTAAGGTCGTAGGTCGCAGTCGACCTAGAAAGCTCTGGCCCTCCTTCCATAAGAACATACGTGCTGATTCGTACAAGTCCAAGGTCGTGAACGACCTATCTCCAGCGGCATGCAAAAAGGCGGCTCCTTTGTTCACACAGATAGGTCGAGAGCGACTTATCCTAGGTCGTTAACGACCTATCATAGGTCGTGGGAACTTTCCTGTAATCAAAGTACTTCGTTAGGTCGTTGGACAGTATCTTTATCTCCAAGTGCTAGGTCGTCTTCGACCTAAAGTAGGTTGTAGGTGGGTAACGACCTAGGGGATGGAACCTGACCTATCTCAATCGTGCTTGGTTCTCTTCTCAGCGAGTTGATAGGTCGCGTACGACTTATTATAGGTCGTAAGTCGGCTGAGACTTAGGTCGCTGAGATCACTTCGTCCTTAGGTCGGTAGGCTATGGCTTTCTTTAGGTCGCATATGATTTAGGTCGCTGATCCTCTTAAGTCGTTAGGTCGTGGAGCTCTTAAACCACTAGGTCGCGGGCTCCCTTAGGTCGCTGAGAGTTGTTAGGTCGTGGCATTCCTTAGGTTGCTGAGAACCGCTAGGTCGCGGCCTTTATTAGGTCGTAGCTTCTTGTTAGGTCGCGAGGCATTTTTAGGTCGTAACACTTTAGGTCGCTTCTTCAATTTGGTCACTAGGTCGGCAATTCTCTGAGTCGTTAAACTTGGTCACGTCTTAGGTCGCTAACGAAGAGGAGTTAACAAGTCGCTATGCCGCGTCCCAGTTAAGTCGCTAGGTAGTCGAGTCGCGTGTGTTTTGAGTCGTGCATAAGTTTGAGTCGTTGAGTCTTAGTTAAGTCGCATACGAGTTGGGTCGGCTATGCTGTGCTAAAGTTAAGTCGTGTGGCCCTGTGTTTGGTTAGGTCGGCTGTTGTGTTGAGTCGTTGAGTCGTTAGGGTTGCTAAGTCATAAGTCGGCAGGGAGATAGGTCGGCGACGACTCATGGGGCGGCCGACTCATGGGTTTTTCTGCCTATAAATAGAGGGGTTTGGCTCACTTTTTGACACCGGATTTTGAAGCGACGAAGTGCTGCCATTTTGAGAGCTCGACTTCAACACTTCTTCACCTCTTTTCTCCACTCTAATCTAGTGATTCCTTCCATCTAAATTGAAGATCAAATCGAAGATCCAAGAGACAAAGTTGAAGATCTCCATCCATCAAAGAGAGATTTCATCGTTTGAAGCGGAGCTTTGGAGGATCAAGCTTGATTCTTTGCTGTCCAGATCTGGAGTTGGTTGTTTTTGAAGTGTTTAGATGATTCGGTGAGTGGTGGTTATCTCTCACACGGACCCAAAGGAGTATATTGGATCGGTGGCTTGTTTATGTGTTAAAGATAGAGATTTCATGCATTTTTCCTTAAGTCTGCATGTAGATCCATTTACTATGAAGTTTTGGATACCCATTTTGCTACATGTTAACTTATATAAGTTTATTCATCAAGTTGTAGAGACATTTGCCTATCATTCATGCTTGTTAGATTTGGACACTTTAATTACCAAATTGCCATTTTCTTGTATAATTTCTTATTAGATCTTGTTTGAATGTTTGAATGTTTGGGTTTATGATTGATTTGATTGTTTCAAATTAGCTAGTAGTTGATTTGGACAAGTTGGTCGAAGGTGATTCAAAAGCTAAGAGGAAAGGCTCTTGAATGGTGAAAGCTGCTTGTGGCATATGAAGCGGGTGATGAAGCTCATATGGTTAGATTCGATGATGATGGACTTTGCTATGATTAGAGGAAGAAAAGCATGATGTTGAGATGATGGACTTTGCTATGATGCGATGGAGCAAAGCATGATGTGAGAGCTTGGTTTAATCCAGACGGGATCATCCCAAGCATGTTGATAACTCGAGGGATGGTTCGAGTTGGTTGATAATGGATTGCTCGAGAGGTAGCTTGGGCTAGTATGAGAGTAGTCGTCGAGGAGGATGACTAGGAGGCTTGGATTTCATCGTTGTTGAAGGTTCTAGTAAACTCAAAGCAAGAGTATATGGGGTGCCCAAACGACTACAGGTAGGTGGTCGGGACACCCAAAAGAGTACAAGTAGGTTGTCGAGTACTCTGGGCAGAGTAGGTAAGTCCTAGGCACGGGCTGCGACGACGTGCGGAGTTTATCTAGAACCGGGGCTACCATTAGCCCTTGACTTACGGCTGAAAGAATGTGCCGGTCATTCAATTAACGGTGGTTTCGAAGCAGTGATAACAGTGATAGCCAGAGTCATGGATGTTTGGTTGTATCGTCATTCGGACTCAAGAGCGATGTTTTCTGGGTGCTTATCTGATCTTGGTTTAGGCCTTGGGGGTTTGTATTTGGAAAACATCGACCTTGACTCGAGTCATTATTGCTTTACTTTAATTGTCTGCTTTGTTATGCTTGCTTCTGCTTAGTGTATCTGGGGGTTATCACTGTAGAAAGAGGTGGAGTGGGATGGTTGAGTTCCTATTCCTTTTTATCCTTTATGCTCTTTTGGTATGTTGGTAGTTAATTTACCGTTCACTAGGACTGTTGTCTGACTCAAGGTTTTATGTTCAACTCTTATTACCTTAGGCTGTTCATCCATGTTGGGATGGTCAGACTAGGTAGCAGGTGATAGGTGCCGTTCTTAGCGATTGACGCTGTTGATGATGAAGACGAGCTGGAGGCTTTTGCATATTATTTTCTTACTATATGTACTGGATGTTCCGCTGTTTGTCGATACTCTGAGTGATATGTAGTGAGGCTTGATTGTATTGACTGTTCAGATTGATGTAATAAACTACTATGAAGCTTATATGATATGATTCCGTTCTGTGGAGCTTCACTATATATATATTTGTCTATTGTATTTTATCCATGCGCTGTGAGTAATACGATAGATTCTGCTGTTTTATCTTACCTTGATGATCGCCATGGCTACCTTGCACGCTTTTCAGCGCATCATTCCCTTGTTTATGTGCGGGAGTCATGCGCGGTCGTCACATTTGGTATCAGAGCTTTGGTTAATCGATTTTAGCCAACGCTCGCTGACGTAATCACGTATGAGAGACGTAATTGTATTTTGATGGATGATTACTATATATAATATAGTAGTTAGAAGGATTTGAACTCCTTATGCAGTTGTTTCTCAAGGTGTTCTTAATCATTCCTTTTTGTAGATATTAAGGATGAGTCGAAGAGGGAGACCAGCTGCTAGGGAAGGCCGTGCTGTTGATGGCGCCGCTTATTACGCTGCTATGTTCGAGGCCATGATGACTTCGATCATGAAAAGGATGCCAGCTTCGGGACCATCAATAGATGTTGGAGTTCAAGTTCAAGCTCCAAGACCAGTGGATTTTTCTAAGTTGTGCAAAGACTATACTTCTCTTGGAGGAAAGGTTTTCTTGGGAACAGAATCAACCATAGAAGTCCATAGATGGATAGATGCTTGTAGAAGGATCTTTGGTGATTTGGGAATTGAGGATGCAACTAAGAGGAAGCTTGCATCAAGACAGCTTCAGGGAAGGGCTTCTGATTGGTGGAACTCTATCACCATTGATACTCCAGAGGAAGAGATCACTTGGGAGCAATTCCAAACTAGATTTGAAGCTAAGTTCATTTCTACAGCTCAGAAGTCTGTTTTGTTTAAGAAGTTTGTGGAGCTCAAGAAAGGTGGAAGACCAGTTCTTGAGTATGTTTCTGAATTTGAAGCTTTGTCCAAGTATGCCAGATCGTATATTGAGTCTTCATATCAGAAGAACGAAAAGTTTGTGACAGGCTTGGATAGTTATCTTGGGAGGCAGTTGGTGGATCATCTGGACGATCCGTTTGTGAAGCTTGTGGAGAAAGCCCTCAGGCACGAGAGTTTGTTTTCTAAGGAAGGGTCTGTTGTTGCTGTGACCAAGGAAGAGTCCAAACTACAGCAGGGTGGAAACAAGAAGAGGAAGCAGCAACAGCAGAAGTGTAAGGGTTGCTAGAAGAAGCTGAGGAGTGAAGTGACCTGCTACAACTGCCAGCAGAAGGGCCATCTCTCCAGAGATTGTAAGAATCCCAAGGTGCCGGGAAAGTGCTATAACTACGATAAGCTGGGACACATCAAGAAGGATTGCCCAGAACCAAGGAAAGACAGGCAGATTGTGCAAGCCTATGCTTTGGGGGCTGTTCCATCATCTTTGAAAGCTCCTACCGTGGAAGAGAAAGGAAAGAGTGTGGTGGTTCAAGGTATTCTTTCCATTTGTGGTGTTCCAGTTAGGGTGTTGTTTGATACTGGAGCGTCACATTCTTTTGTTTGTAGTGAACTTGTAGGCCGGTTGGGTTTGGAACCGGATATTGTTGATAGGCCATTGGTTGTGACTAATCCAGTTGGGGGTTCGTCCTGTTTGTGTATGATATGCCGTGGTTTATTTGTATCGAGTTATGATTGCCCTTTTGTTTGTGATTGTTTTGTTCTGAACTTTGCGGGGTTCGGAATTATTTTGGGCATGGACTGGCTTAGGAAGTATGCGGCAAAGATTGATTGTGAGAGGCTGGAGGTGACAGTCGAGAATGTGGAAGGGCGAAAGGTTGTGATACGATGTAAGCATGAAGAAGGCGTCTTCATGAGCTTCATGTATTCGCTGGTTGTTCCACGGGATGGACTGTCATAGATGCCGGTCGTGAATGGATTTGAGGACGCCTTTGATGAAGTCAAAGGGTTGCTGCCGCATAGAGAGATCGAGTTTCGTATCGATCTAGTTGAAGGAGCCAGACCTGTTGTGATGCCTCTTAGGCGGATGGCGCCTAGGGAACAGCAAGAGTTGAAGGTGCAAGTCGATGACCTTTTACAGAAAGGATTCATTCGGCATAGCGTGTCCGAATGGGGTGCACCAGTTGTGTTCGCAACCAAAGCGGATGGATCATTGAGGTTGTGTGTGGATTATCGTGAGCTGAATAAAGTGACTAAGAAGAACAAGTATCCATTGCCGAGAATAGATGACTTGTTTGATCAGCTTCACGAAGCTAAGGTGTTTTCTCAGATGGATTTGGCAACGGGATTTCACCAGTTGAGAGTAGCAAAGGATAGTGCTCCAAAGACTGCTTTTAGGACACCGTCTGGTTTCTACGAGTGGCTGGTAATGCCGTTTGGATTGACCAATGCACCAGCATATTTTGTAGATCTTATGAATAGAGTGTTCAGAGATCAGTTGAACAAGTTCGTACTTGTGTTCGTGGATGATATTCTGATTTATTCCAGAACTGAAGAAGAGCACAAGACGCACTTGCGTATTGTTTTGGAAATCTTGCTAAAACAACAGCTGAAGGCTAAGTTTTCGAAGTGTCACTTTTGAAAGAGTGAAGTGAGGTTCTTAGGCCATGTTATCTCTGGAAATGGAATAGCGGTTGATCCTGCCAAGGTGGCCGTGATCCAGGATTGGGTTAGACCTAAGAATGCATCTGATGTGAGAAGTTTTCTTGGATTAGCAGGATACTATCGTCGGTTTATCAAGGACTTTTCCAAGATAGCTGCACCGTTAACAGGATTGACGAAAAAGAACCAAGTGTTCAAATGGAATGCTAAGTGTGAGCAAGCTTTTGGAATCCTGAAAGAGAGACTGACGAGTGCTCCTGTTTTGACTATTCCAAGTGGGAATGATGAGATGGTGGTTTACACCGATGCATGTGGTACTGGGCTTGGAGCAGTGCTAATGCAGAAGGAAAAAGTTGTGGCATATGCAAGTCGACAACTAAAGCCGCATGAAAGGAATTATCCGACTCATGATTTGGAGTTAGCGGCGATTGTATTTGCTCTAAAGATGTGGAGACATTACCTGTTGGGAGTTCGATTCGAGTTGTTTACGGATCATAAGTCGTTGAAGTATCTTTTCTCCCAAAAGGATTTGAATCTTCGACAGCAACGATGGCTAGAGTTTTTAGCATCATATGATTTTGGTATAGCCTATACTCCGGGAAAAGGTAACGCAGTGCTGATGCGTTAGTCGAAGACATGCAGGATTGGGAGCCATGTTTTCAGAATGGAAGAGTCTCGAGTATTTGGCTGGATTTGACTTCAGGCCTAGATGTGAATTGGAACCTGAGATGTTGGCAAACTTATTGATAAGACCTACTCTAGTGGAAAGAATTGGCGAGGGCTAAAAGCGAGACGATAAGCTTGTCAAGATTATCCATGATTTTGAATCTGGATTGGATCCAGAAAAGGATAAAGGATTCGAGGTCGATCGAGAGGGTTGGCTTCGGAAACAAGGACGACTGGTTGTTCCCGATATAGATGAATTGA
This sequence comes from Allium cepa, assembly GCA_030765085.1. NCBI lineage: Eukaryota > Viridiplantae > Streptophyta > Magnoliopsida > Asparagales > Amaryllidaceae > Allium > Allium cepa. Next base: position 323,513,821 of record CM060946.1, on the reverse strand, counting down.
GAGATGAAGTTCTGAAGGAAAGTCATCACTCGAAATTGACAATTCATCCAGGTGGAAATAAGATGTATCGGGACATGAAGAGAACCTATTACTGGGAAGGCATGAAGAAGGATGTTGGAAATTTTATTTCCAAATGTATGAATTGCCAGTTGGTAAAAGCCGAACAGAAGAAGCCAAGTGGATTGCTTCAGCCATTGGAAGTTCCTACGTGGAAGTGGGAGCAAATATCGATGGATTTTATCGATGGTCTACCTAGAACCAGGGCAGGAAATGAAGGTATTTGGGTCATTGTAGATCGTTTGACTAAGAGTGCAAGATTCATTCCTATCCGATCAACTAGGACTGCATCGAAGTTGGCTGAGTTGTATGTTAAGTGGATAGTTCGATTCCATGGTATTCCGAAGAGTATAGTGAGTGATCGAGACCCTTTGTTCACTAGTGGATTTTGGAAGAGCTTCCAGGAAGTTTTGGGAACCGAGTTGTGTTTGAGTACAGCTTATCATCCCCAAACAGATGGTCAGACTGAGAGAGTCAACAGAGTTTTGGAAGATCTCCTCAGAGCATGTGTTCTGGATTTCGAAGGATTATGGGAAGATCATCTTCATTTGGTGGAATTTGCGTATAATAACAGTTACCAGTCTAGTATTGGTATGGCACCATATGAAGCGTTGTATGGAAGACCGTGTAACTCTCCGACATGTTGGTTGGAAACTGGAGAAAAGTTGATACTTGGGCCAGAAATGATTCGACAGACTTCGGATTGTATAGAGATCATTCGGCAACGAATGAAGGCAGCCCAAGACCGTCAGAAAAGTTATGCCGATAATCGTCGTAAGGATTTGGAATTCGACGTAGGTGATATGGTTTTTGTGAAGATTTCTCCACTGAAGAATGTTATTCGATTCAGGAAGAAAGGAAAATTGACTCCGAGATTTGTTGGACCATTCCCGATCATCGAGCGAATTGGAAAGCTCGCCTATAGATTGGAGTTACCGGAAAAGATGGCGAGTGTGCACAACGTTTTTCATGTATCGTATCTACGGAAGCATGTGCACGACTCGAATACGGTGGTTTCTGCTGATAGCTGTGAAGATTTAGAGGTTGACCCAGTTGTTACGAGACCTTGTAAGCCGCTTCGTGTTGTTGAAACTGACACGAAATAGCTTAGGAGGAAAACGATTACGTTGCTCAAGATACAATGGAGTGATGATGTTAACGACTGTACATGGGAGGAGGAAGAGAGGATGAAAGCAGCTCATCCTGAACTCTTCGAGGTATGGCCCTAAGGTGTCGTGACATCTCATGAATTTGTAACTTGTTCTAATCATAGAATTCTGCATGCTAGGCTAGTAATTGGATGCATGGTTTGATGATTGCTATGGATGGTAGGCATGCACAATAGTTGTGGTTGCTCTTGTTTGTTTGGAATTTCGGGGGCGAAATTCCTAAGGGGAGAGAATGTAACGACCCGTATTTTTACGGATTGAAAGATCGTAGAACTGTCGATATTAAGTTGTTTAGAGTTTGAGTCGACCATAGCTTAAGTCGTATGGAAGCTAGCTCGTGTGGAAGATAAGTCGTGAGCGACTTATAGATGTAACGGCTTAAGTATGTTGAGCGACTTAAGAGTTAGGTTGTGTAGGAGTTAAGTCGCATAGGATTTAGGTCGTGTGGAAGTTAGGCGACCTAAGGAAGAAGAGCGACTTAAGGTTTGAGCGACCTAAAGGTTACCGAGTTAAGGGTTAGCTCGTGAGAAGCTTAGGTCGTGTGAGAGTTAGGTCGAGTGGAGCGACTTATAGAAGTTACGACTTAAGAATGTTGGGCGAGTTAACGAGTTGGTAGGTTCGAAGGCCCACGGGTTAACGGAGTTGGCGACCTAAGACAGTGAGCGGGTTAGTGGATAAGCGAACTTAGGGTTTGGTCGACCTAGTGGTTAACGGCTTAGGAGTGACCGGCTTAAGATTTTGGTACGACTTAGGGTAAAGTAACGACCTATAGAATTAGCCGACTTAAGTATAGGGGCGACCTAAGTTAGATCGGAGTGTAAGGTTAGGTCGCGAACGAATCAGTAATTGGTCGTATGTGTGTTAGGTCAGCCATAAGGGTAGAAAGTTAAGTTGTAAGTCGGTAGGAGTTAAGTCGCTATGTCGCGTCCCAGTTAAGTCACTAGGTAGTCGAGTCGCGTGTGTTTTGAGTCGTGCATAAGTTTGAGTCGTTGCGTCTTAGTTAAGTCGCATACGAGTTGGGTCGGCTATGCTGTGTTAAAGTTAAGTCTTGTGGCCCTGTGTTTGGTTAGGTCGGCTGTTGTGTTGAGTCGTTGAGTCGTTAGGGTTGCTAAGTCATAAGTCGGCAGGGAGATAGGTCGGCGACGACTCAATGGGCGGCCGACTCATGGGTTTTTCTGCCTATAAATAGAGGGGTTTGGCTCACTTTTTGACACCGGATTTTGAAGCGACGAAGTGCTGCCATTTTGAGAGCTCAACTTCAACACTTCTTCACCTCTTTTCTCCACTCTAATCTAGTGATTCCTTCCATCTAAATTGAAGATCAAATCGAAGATCCAAGAGCCAAAGTTGAAGATCTCCATCCATCAAAGAGAGATTTCATTGTTTGAAGCGGAGCTTTGGAGGATCAAGCTTGATTCTTTGCTGTCCAGATCTGGAGTTGGTTGTTTTTGAGGTGTTTAGGTGATTCGGTGAGTGGTGGTTATCTCTCACACAGACCCAAAGGAGTATATTGGATCGGTGGCTTGTTTATGTGTTAAAGATAGAGATTTCATGCATTTTTCCTTAAGTCTGCATGTAGATCCATTTACTATGAAGTTTTGGATACCCATTTTGCTACATGTTAACTTATATAAGTTTATTCATCAAGTTGTAGAGACATTTGCCTATTATTCATGCTTGTTAGATTTGGACACTTTAATTACCAAATTGCCATTTTCTTGTATAATTTCTTATTAGATCTTGTTTGAATGTTTGAATGTTTGGGTTTATGATTGATTTGATTGTTTCAAATTAGCTAGTAGTTGATTTGGACAAGTTGGTCGAAGGCGATTCAAAAGCTAAGAGGAAAGGCTCTTGAATGGTGAAAGCTGCTTGTAGCATATGAAGCGGGTGATGAAGCTCATATGGGTAGATTCGATGATGATGGACTTTGCTATGATTAGAGGAAGCAAAGCATGATGTTGAGATGATGGACTTTGCTATGATGCGATGGAGCAGAGCATGATGTGAGAGCTTGGTTTAATCCAGAAGGGATCATCCCAAGCATGTTGATAACTCGAGGGATGGTTCGAATTGGTTGATAATGGATTGCTCGAGAGGTAGCTTGGGCTAGTATGAGAGTAGTCGTCGAGGAGGATGACTAGGAGGCTTGGATTTCATCGTTGTTGAAGGTTCTAGTAAACTCAAAGCAAGAGTACATGGGGCGCCCACACGACTACAGGTAGGTGGTCGGGACACCCAAAAGAGTACAGGTAGGTGGTCGAGTACTCTGGGCAGAGTAGGTAAGTCCTAGGCACGGGCTGCGACGACGTGCGGAGTTTGTCTAGAACCGGGGTTACCATTAGCCCTTGACTTACGGCTGAAAGAATGTGCCTGTCATTCAATTAACGGTGGTTTCGAAGCAATGATAACAGTGATAGCCAGAGTCATGGATGTTTGGTTGTATCGTCATTCGGACTCAAGAGCGATGTTTTCTGCATGCTTATCTGATCTTGGTTTAGGCCTTGGGGGTTTGTATTTGGAAAACATCGACCTTGACTCGAGTCATTATTGCTTTACTTTAATTGTCTGCTTTGTTATGCTTGCTTCTGCTTAGTGTATCTGGGGGCTATCACTGTAGAAAGAGGTGGAGTGGGATGGTTGGGTTCCTATTCCTTTTTATCCTTTTTGCTCTTTTGGTATGTTGGTAGTTAATTTACCGTTCACTAATACTGTTGTCTGACTCAAGGTTTTATGTTCAACTCTTATTACCTTGGGTTGTTCATCCATGTTGGGATGGCCAGACTAGGTAGCAGGTGACAGGTGCCGTTCTTAGCGATTGACGTTGTTGATGATGAAGACGAGATGGAGGCTTTTGCATATTATTTACTTACTATATGTACTGGATGTTCCGCTGTTTGTCAATACTCTGAGTGATATGTAGTGAGGCTTGATTGTATTGACTGTTCAGATTGATGTAATAAACTACTATGAAGCTTATATGATATGATTCCGTTCTGTGGAGCTTCATTATATATATATATATATATATATATATATGTCTATTGTATTTTATCCATGCGCTGTGAGTAATACGATAGATTCTACTGTTTTATCTTACCTTGATGATCGTCCATGGCTGCCTGACACGCTTTTCAGCGCACCATTCCCTTGTTTATGTGTGGGAGTCATGCGCGGTCATCACAGATGTTGATTGGCGTGAACCCTTAGCGCCCATCGCTCGTCCGATCGCAAATTGTTTAGGATTTCGCCCCTTGGGGGATAGGCTGAGAATACTAGAATTTCTAGTTCAGTCGACTGAACTAAAAGGTCAGTCGACCAAACCGAACCTAGGAATTTTCCTAGGCCGGTATCAGTCGACTGACCACTATGGGTCAGTCGACCGAGCCTAGAAATTGAAAGTTTCCAGGCATGATTCACTCGACCGAGCCTAGAAATTGAATTTTCCTAGGATTTGTGTTGGTCGACTGACCTTCTAGTTCAGTCGACTGAATCTGCTGTCTCTGCCTATTTTTCCTTTCGTGTTTGAATTTCCAATTTTTAATCGATTCTTTTTCTGTAATTTTTTGTTATCGCCTTTGTTGACTTTGATAACTTCTTTTTTGGGATCTTTGGAGAATATCCATTTTGATGGATTTGGTATCGATTCCTATGGATTTGTTTCACGTCTACGTATGTGAATATTTGATGAATGATTGTTTCTACGATCATTTTTGTGACTTGTCACTTTGAAATACAAAGTTTTCTATACTAGTAGTAAATATCAAAACTCTTTCATTAAAATGATTTCAACTCTACTTTTAATACATAGCTCATTTATAAAACCGTTTTCCAACCTATTAGTATATACAAACCTTTCTCTCATTCGTTCGAGAAATCCAATTAAACGATTTAGCAAAACAAGTGGTATGAAACGCTTGCGTTTACTTTGTCGATTAATTCTTTGACTTGTTCGATTGAAACTCTTGTGATAATTTTTGAGTGGAAATCTACAATTTGTTCATAAATATTTAAAGTGGTTATGGGACATGAAGCTAAACTCATTTATTTACTAGCTTAGTGTAATTGACACTTCTTGATGATCGATGATGATCATTTTGTGATTTGGACTTGCGATATGCGATGTCACTTTTTCCACGTACGGGACTATACCTCGTTTTGTTGAGTTTCGCCTCATTTCTTTTATAGGCTAACGACCTATGCCTTCTTTGGAGTTTCGACTCATTTTTGTGGGCTAGCGACCCATGTTCTTTCATGGAGTTCGTTTCATCGGGCGTAACGCCGCACTACGTCGTTGTTCCGTATTATTGGAGTTCAGTTCATCGGGCGTAACGTTGTACTACGTCGTTTTTCCGTATTATTGGAGTTCGTCTCATCTGGCGTAACGTTGTACTACGTTGTTGTTCCGAATTTGTAACAACCAGGTATTTTCGACCATTCGCATCCATTATGAGTGTATAGGTAGACACTCATGCCGGAATTGAATTGCTCAAAATACCGCGTTGTAAATAAAAATTTGGCAAATCTCAGAATGTACAGTAAATAAAAATCACAGATCACAGACACAGAGTAATAATAATGCAGCGGAAGTAAAAGAGATAGTAGTTTATGAAGCTACTATATAAATATATCAGAGTTACATAAGATATAACAGAAGAAATAAAGTACAACAAAAGTTTAAATATGATAACCAAGTGCAACCTGAATAGAACAACCGAACTGAAAAGATAAAACTTGACAAGTAGATAATCTCCAGCGATTCCAATCTCTAGAAAGTGGAAATCCAAATCTGTGAATACTCAAGCTGACCCGAGCGTAAATAAAATACAAACACTCGAGTCAGGACATACATACTTATACAATGTAAACCAACTCAAGTGAACTGTAGTAAAGGTACAAGTAACTTAGAAGATGCTTGGGACCGCCCATCCTCTGAGGATCCGTTAAACTATTTACTATGTAGTTTATTGCGCTATATATAGTAGTGTCTAATCAGTAAAGTATAATCATATAGAAAATAGCGTTAAGGGGACGGTGAACCTTAATGCGGTCAGATCTTTAAAACCAAAATCGTAGTGGGCTCGATATAAGGAGATGACACGGCACGCGAGGCAATGCCAGGGTGGAAACACCGTTTGCACTCCCGGATCGGTGGTGACGGCAAGCCAGCAGCTTCCGTCCACCTCGAACAATACCCCCGAATCAAAGTGGCGCCACATATCGAATCGCAAAAGTAATAGAATGGTTTCCGATGGAGCATGCTCGAGGAAAGGGTGCGACCCTTTGTGTAGCCCGGTATAGCTCCTGTTTTAGTCATTTATGCCAACTCACGGGAGTTGGGTCCACGTAATATACCTCGAGAACATCACCACCATCCTACTTCATTTTGGAATCTCCACCGCGTACACAGTTGTTAAAGTTGTTTTCGGTATTGGCCGGCTATAAGACAATATCCGATCTCGGTCTCTTTAACAACCAATCGTTATTATAACCCGTAGTTATAACTTTAAAAAAAAAATTATACTTCAAAATAAAATATCATTTCACTCAAATCTTTATCAAAATAAAGATTACATTATTTCCAAACCATTTCAATATATCATCATACCATATCTTTCGATTCAAATATTTATCAAAATAAGTATCAAGTCATTTCTAACCATTTCAATATATTAAATTATCATATCCTTTCAAAACTTCCTTTCAAATCATTTTAATATATCAAAATATCATAACCTTTCAAAACTTCGTTCAAAATATCTTATCTTTCAGCACTTCCTTTCAAATTATTTTAATATCAAAATGTCGTATCTTTCAAAAATCCATTTTCAAATCATTTTAATATATCAAAATATCATACCTTTTCAAAACCACATTTCAATCATTTAACATATCAAATAGTTATATTTCAAAACAAATTACTTCATTTTAAATCATAAAAATGAAGTTATTACATTTAATAATTAAATTATTAAATTCCAAAAATTTAAACTTTTCAATGTTCATTTATGCACTTAAATTTATTAAAACAATGAAAATTCAAGTTTCGAGCGTTTGGAAAATGCTACAGAAAGTTACATTCAAAACAATTCAATTTAACAAAAGACAGCATTTAAAAATGCTGTTAATTAACTTCAAATATTCAATAGAATTTCACAAACACTTATTTTTAAAAAAAAAATCATTTTTAACTTATAAAATCATACATTTTCACATTCATAAGCATCATTTAATTTTTCTTAAATTCATGATTTTAGAAAGTTAAGTTTCCTTTCAAATCAATATTTATTAATAATTTACTTATTAAATTTCAACATTCAAGTTTAAATTCATTACATTAAATTTCAACTTAACACTTAAGTTCAAATTCTCAAATATAACTTATTTTTATTTTTATTTACTTAACTAAAGTTCACTTTTAAGTCAATTTCATAAATTTCCAATTTAGTTATATTTCAAAATTTCAACTTAAATATTCATTCATTTCACATTTCAATTTTATTAAAAATCATTAATATGATATAAAATCACTTTAAATTCATTTAAATTCAAATTATCATAAATTTATTATAATTTCATATTCAATTTGATTTCCAATTATAATTAAATGAAATTTTCCAAAATAACTTACATTCAAAATTTTCTAACTTTTCATTAATTCATTTCACTTACAATTATTCAGAAAATCAATATATTTTACAAAAATTCTTTTTAATTAGATTTAAATCAAAATATTTTAATATTTACATTTCTAAAATAATTATAAATTTTTTTGAAAAACATATATTAACCACGGGTCTGTATATAATTTTCTACACTAGGAAAAGTGATACGGGTAATATATCATTTCAACCCGTAATTTACAAAGAAAATCCGGGTTTTATCATTTCAAACCCACAGTCCCAAGTAAATGAAATAAATTGAAAATCATTCAGGCCTATCATTTCAGCCCTTAACAATTTTCCCTTATTCTAAAGTCCGTTCGGGTATGTATCATTTCAACCCATAGTGATTTCTAATTTACAGGGAACTTGCAGTGTGATAAACATATATAAATGAACAGTAACAACATATATATGATAACAGATGATACGACATGAAATTTAACCGGTTTAACATCATATATAAAAAAAATCACATGGCAGTTATAACATCATATTTAATTCTATACATTCAGTTGTTGTTGTTTCACAACTGCATAAGTATAAATGTCGTGTGAGCTTTACTCACCTTTTATGGCTGGAGATTGCAATACAAATGGCACAACGGATTCCAAAAGGCAATAGCACGATTTTTGATTTGAGTGGAGAGAAAATCCAAGCTATAGAACTTGTGTTATAACCCAAAACAAACAAAATAAAATTATAATTCAATACAACATTGAATAGGAATAACTTTGTATTGAAAAGCAATATGAATACACAACTTTTTGCCTTGCTTTCTACACTTGCTAGCACGGCTTAAGGAATGTTTTGGCTCAGGTTTGGACATACTTTGGTTCAGGTTTGGGTCCTATAAGGCATGGCTACAAGGTATTGAAGTGGTGGAGGAGTTACTACGCATGAATATGAAGAGGTTTATGCAAAATAGTGGTTTTTGGTTCATTTTGGGCTTGGCTACATGGATCTATGGCTCGGCTATGGCATGTTTCAGATCTGGACAGAGGATGAAGGTGATGGTTAGGGGTGTATCAAGGTGGTGGTGGAGCAATAGGAGGTGGCCAAGGTCATCTAAGGTGATGGTGATGAAGACTAGGTGGCTAGACATGCTTTTTAAGGAGTTTTAACATAGTTTTTGTGGATTTTGCATCATGGGATGGTCATGGCACTTGCAGGTCAGAGGAGGAAGGGTTTTGGTCGTGTATGATGTGGGGAAGGAAGTGGTGGTGGTCGGTGGAGGAGATGGTGGAGGTGTTAGGCCAAACAAAGCAAGAGAAGCAAGGCAAAAATCAAGCAAAACAATAGAAAAAGGAAGAAAAAAAGAGAGAAGAGAGGAGGCCATTGCTTATTTTTCTTTGCTCAGATCTGAAATGGATGTGTATTATTGATGGAATGAGAAACTTTCACGTGAATAAGCAAAAGAAAAGGAACGGCTACAATAAATTGATGCATTGATTGAAAAAGAAACGGTAAAAGAAACGGTGAAACGACTTTACGTTTCTTAGCTTTTAAAACCTTCCATACTTCCTTTTCTTTTAAATCAAGTAAAATGAAATAAACTTCAGAAACTACATCTAAAAACCGAAACAAAGTGAAATAAAATAAAAATATATAATTAAATTTAAAGAAAATATAAAAAGAATTAAGGAAATTGCTTAAAAATTGAAAACAGGGTTCAAAAATTACAATTAAAACATCAATGGCTTTGGAAAAATATCTACTTCATTTTAAAAATATTCTAAAGAAATTTTTTGAAATAAAATAATTTATTTATCATTTCTAAAATAAAGTAAATAATTAAATTGGAGAAAAATAGAAAAGAACTAAAGAAAATGTTTAAAAATTGAAAACAGGGAATGGAAATTACAAGAAAAATACTACTAGCTCTAGAAAAATTCCTACCTCACTCCAAAAATATTAAAAGACAAAAACAAACATAAAATAGCATATCAATACATATTACAATAAAATTTGACAAAGAAAAATAAAATTTATACTATTTAAAATAACAAAATTGCGGAATAAACAAATTACACTCAATATTGAAATATACATAACTTTCACAATTTACATCTGTTTCCAACGAAACAAAAAGAAGTGTTCTTAAAATTTTATGTACTTTCATAATAAAATATAAAATTTAAATTTTCAAACTTTTAAAAATTTAAATTAAAAGTCAAAGTTGGACTATTTTGACAAAAAGTTCACTTTTTGGAAAATATTCTTTTTAGTCATGCTTTGGAATGGTAATTCATATCAAAACTAAAGTTTATCATTCAAAATAAATAAAATAAGTTTTTAAATCAAAAATTTAATTAAAATAATTAAAATATACAAAAAAAATCACAAAATACAGGGTTGTCACAGAATTATTTGATTTTTAGGTTCCTTGAGCGTATCAATATTGTATTACGTCGTTGCACCGGCTCTATGGTTAGCGACCATGGGTTAGCGACCCGTTTGTGATACATGTGTTGGTGAGTTTTCATGCTCCCGTTTTGTTATAGGCCTCCCCCTTTTTTGATTTCTGGATTTGTAATTGATGATTTCTAGAATTTGTATTTCGCCAACTTTAACGATTGGCATTGATATGTTTGCCGATATTGGTGGCTTGGTGAATAAAATAAAGAATATGGCATTCTTTTTGATGTTATGAGATTTTTGAGATATTGTATGATTTTGGTTGATTTTCTAATGTATACTTTTCACAGTATGGCATTATTGTTATCATATGTTTTTATCGTATCTCTTCTCCAATCTCATTTTATCTGATATTTATAGCTAGACTGATCTGTTTATTATTTTCTTATTAAATAATACTCGGGTCAGACCAAGATATTACAGGTGCTTCTACTTGACTTCTTATCAGGGACAGTCGCTTGATTTTTGGGTAATTACGTTAGATTAGTAGTTTTTGTACATTCAAGATAGAGACTCCTTGATGTATACTTATTCTTTTGTCTAGCACTTGTATCCATTCTTTCGTGATGCTGTGGAACTCGTATGACCACTACTCTGATGTACACTTCTTTGTGTTGTATTCATATCTATTTCCGCCTTTGTGATATGAATATTTGTGACTGATTTATGTTATACTTATTTCTATATTTGTTTCTGAAGACCACATAGCCACTGTGTAGTAGCTTTAAGTTTGTATCGGTGTGTTGGATTTCCTCTTGAAATGATATGCATGTTATACTATATGACATATCGGTGCTCGCACAAAGCAATTACACATATGGTCGCTCCTCAACAGTCTTATTCTTCGTGTTAGTTGACGACATTACCTCGTAGTGTCCTTGGCTAGCGTGAGTATAGAGGTGGGGCATCACAGCTTGGTATCAAAGCCAAACTTTGGAACAATGTAGAATAATCTTGCAAGGATCATTGTCCTGAGTCCTTCTTAGGAATCGTCCCTTAGGATTTATCCGAGTCTTAGGACCCGTTCTATCCTATTTTCTTTTATGATGCCTTGTTTTATCAATCATGATTGTTTGTTATTCATTCTGAGAATAACTATTTCTTGTTCTTTCTTTCTTTCTTAAAGAAGAGAAATGGTTAGACTTGACCATCCCAGCGCCGGTCAATCTAGTGCTACTCCTCAGGATGGAGTATTCATGTCTACCCAGCAGTTTTTAGACCCTGTAAAGAATGCTCAAGCTATCAGACCCATTCCATAGCCTACTCATCCTAGATCTGGGTTTGCACGTTTGTGCAGAGACTACCGATTTGGCTGGAAGGCCATTCAAGGGATCCGAAAGTGTTATAGAAATCCAAGCTTGGCTTAGATCATGCGACCGCATCTTTTCCTGCATGAATCTCATTGATCTCTATCGAGTCCAAGTGGCTTTTAGCATGCTCCAAGAAAGAGTATTAGATTGGTATGAGCTTTTGATTACTAAGATTATCGAAGCGGATCTTATTTGGGAGAAATTCCGAGAATGGTTCGAGTTGAAATTTGTGCCTGAGGCTGAAAAAGTAACTTTAGCTCGGCGCTTTATTGACCTTGTTCAAGGAGAATCTTCCGTGACAGACTATGTCGCATCTTTTGAATCACTCTCTAAATATGAGTTCGAGTATATTAATACCCCATTGAAGAAAAATCAGAGGTTTGTCTATGGGTTGAATAAGAACCTCAAGAAGCCATTACTTTTGAAACTAGAAGTTTCTTTTGATCAGCTTTTTTATATCGCTCTTCGACTTGGAGAGGCCGATAATGGAAGTGATGTTGAAGTTATGGGTGCCAAACAGAACTTCAACAATAACATGAAGAGGCCTATTAAATTCAAAGGCCTCAATCCAAACAAGAAAGGGAAACAAGAAACTCTGGTAGCAAAGACTCCTACCTCTAGTCATGGACAATGCTACAATTGTGGCTCCACGGACCATTATGCTAATAAGTGTCCAAAAACTCTCTTTTGTCATTCTTGCAAAAGTTCGGGTCATCTTACATCTACATGTCCCATACTTCAAAGTAGGAGAGAGGGAGAGCTGAATGTTGTGCAAGCTCCTTGTGACACTTCTCTTGGTCAATGTATTTTTCATTATATCCTTGATGGCATTAATTTATTTCGTGACTATCTTATTCGAGTTCGATTTGATATGGGTTCATCTCATCATTTTATATCAAAAGGATTTGTTGATTCTTTTTCTTTAAACACTTTGGGCTTGGTGACTACACTGAGAATTGCGAATTCGGTTGGTGGATCCGCAACACTCAGTTTACTTTGTAGAAATATCGAGATTATTTTATGTGATTATTCTTTTCGAACCGATTTGCATGTTATACGTTACTTAGGCTTCGGAATTGAATTTTTGGCAAAGGATTGGCTTAATTATTATGAAGTCCATATCCTATGTCCCGAATGGACTATCCATCTTCGACATTTTCAATCTATTAAGTAGGTTTCTATTTTTCTAAATGATTTTGATTCCAATTTGGTGGCATCATTTTATTTTCTAGACCCACTTGTTGAGGAAAATGTTTTTTCTCTTATTCGAGTAGTTTGTGATTTTTTCGGTATATTTGAGCTTGTCTTAGGATTATCACCTAAGCAATCTTTTGTGTGGTGCAAGGGTCTTTTCAGCTCGACCTTGCCACCAGTTTTCATCAGCTACGAGTTGCGGAGGATAGCTTTCCCCTTTATCGCATTTCGCACTCGTTATGACTCTTATGAATGACTCGTGATGTCATTTGGTTTGTCTAGCTTATTTCGTCCACCTTATGAATCGAGTATTCTATGAATGTTTCGATGAGCCCATCCTTATATTCTTTGGTCATGGATGAAAAATGCAATCTAAAATTTGCAAATCTTTTTAATAAGATATTTATAGGTATAATTGGATCTTGTTCTTAAAACGAGCAAAGAATATTCGCAAAGTTTTAAGAGACATATTTATCATATAAAAGATGATTTTGTGTTGTTTTTCCCATTGAGTGCTTTAAGAATTCTGGTCGATGCGCTTGATCAACGTTATCGATAGGAATTTCCTAAACGCTATGATGAGAAAATCAAACACAGTAAACTGACTTGGAATAAATAAATTTTTATAGAAAGATGATTACATAAAGTTAATTGTAATTTTGAAAGTCTTAGCTTTTCGGGAAAGAGGATCAATTAAAAGAACCTTTTTCCGATACTCCTATTCTTGTGATTCCTGAAGGGAACCAAGACTTCACTATTCGTACCAATGCTAGTCTATTGGTTTGGGTGTCGTTCTCTTGCAAAAGAGAATGTTCTATCATTTATGCTTCTATACAATTAAAGCCTATCAAGACTAGGTATGCCACTTATGATCTAGTGCTCGCGGCTATTGTTTTTGCTTTTAGAATTGGCATCATTATTTTTGTGAAAGAAATCTTTTGTCTACACCGATCATAAATCTTTAGAGTATTTATTTTCTCAAAAGGAACTTAATTTGCATTGACAACGTTGACTCGAGTTCCTTACATCTTATGATCTTGATATTCTCTATACTTTGGAAAGGAAAATCGTGTTGCCAATGCCCTTAGTCGTAAACAACTAATGGTTGTTTCTTTGATGATGTCCGAATGGAATGATCTTTTTGACAGGTTCATTCGGGCATACCGTTATTAAATTTTGTCATTTCATCGGCTCGCTTTTCTGCTATATTTTTCTACGTCTCTCAACTACAGAAATGTCTTATGGATTCCGATTCCATTCTTGAAGCCTAGTGTTATTGAAGAAATTGAAGTTTCGCCTAATTTGACTTATGAGCAACTTACTCTCTCGTGTTCTTTAGGGTGAACTTCGTACTTCAAATTTTCTTTTGTGTTGATATGTTTTTATGGTTCTTACTTTATACTTTCTTCATAAGTATTGCGAGGACGCAATATCTTTTAAGGAGGGGAGTCTGTAACACCCCACATATTTTATGATTGTATATTTAAATATAGCATCGTTAGTCGGATTTAGGTCCGAAAAACTACTTTTTGCAAACATGTGAATTAGGACTCGAGACCACTTCCATTGAGTTCAAAATAGAATTTGCAATCTTTTTGAGTATAAACATCGATATGTTTGGAGTTAGCTTGAATTTTGACATTTTCACTTAGGGCTTTGGATTGGGGTTTCAGCCAATAACCTAACATAAGACCATAGATCAACCCCCTCTCCTCTTCATTCATTCTCATTTCCTAACACTTCAAGCTTTAAGCAAAAATGGAGGGAGAGAAAAGAAATTCGGAATTCCTAAGCCCTAGCTTCATTTGCAAATCCAAGTTTTAGCTCCAAAATCAAAGAGAAGCTTAGGTAAGCATCTCCTTCTTCTTCTCCATCTCAATTTCTTTCCAATTTCAGAAATTTCCTACAACCTAATCTGGGTAATTATTGCTTATGATCTTAGATTGGAGCTTTTAGAGTTGAGATTGAAGATTGGTTGATCTTCCTTTGTTTTCAAGCTTCTCCTTCATTGTTTTTGGGTTTAAAGGTGAGTATTTGAACTCACATCTATGTCTATATCTTTGATAGTTGTTAGCTAGTGATTCCTAACATCTATTCCTTGTCCATTTGCTTTGGATTGAATTAGTTTTATGAATATTTCAATTTTTGGTGTTTTGAAGTTAAATATTCAAAAATCCCAGCTTTGATGTTCGATCATGCTTTTGGTGGTGTATCGAAAAGCCTATAGGGCTGGGATGCCGATTGGCGTGAACCCCTAGCACCCATCGCTCGTCCGATCGCAAATTGTTTGGGATTTTGCCCCTTGGGGGCTAGCTGAGAATACTGGAATTTCCAGTTCAGTCGACCGAACAAGAAGATCAGTCAACTGAACCGAACCCAGGAATTTTCCTGGGCTAGTATCAGTCGAGTGACCACTATGGGATAGTCGACTGAACCTGGAAACCAAATGTTTCCAAGCATGATTCAGTCGACTAAACCCCCAGGTTCAGTCGACTGAACCAAGAAATAGAAGTTTTCAGGATTTGTGTCTGTCGATTGACCTTCTAGTTCAGTCGACTGAATCTGCTGTCCCTGCCTCTTTTGTCCTTTTTGTTTGAATTTCCAATTTTTAATCGATTCTTGTTTCTACAATTTGTTGTTATCACATTTGTTGACTGTGATAACTTCTTTTTGGTGATTTTTGGGGAATATCCATTTTGATGGATTTGTATCGATTCCTATGGATTTGATTCACGTCTTCGTATGTGAATATTTGATGATTGATTGTTTCTACAATCATTTTTGTGACTTTTACTTTAAAATACAAAGGTTTCTATGCTAGTAGTAAATATCAAAACTCTTTCATTAAAATGATTTCAACTCTACTTTTAATACAAGGCTCGTTTATAAAACCGTTTTCCTACCTATTAGTATATACAAACATTTCCCTCATTCGTTCGAGAAATCCAATTAAACGACTTAGCAAAACAAGTGGTATGAAACGCTTGCGTTTACTTTGTCGGTTAATTCTTAGACTTGTTCGATTGAAACTCTTGTGACAATTTTTGAATGGACATCTATAATTTGTTCATAAATATTTAAGTTAAGCCAGTGGTTATGGGACATGAAGCTAAACTCATTTATTTACTAGCTTAGTGTAATTGACACTTCTTGATGGTCGATGATGATCATTTTGTGTTTTAGACTTGAGATATGCGATGTCTCATTGTCCATATAGGGGACAATACCTCGTTTTATTGAGTTTCGCCTCCTTTCTTTTATAGGCTAACTACCTATGCCTTCTTTGGAGTTTCGACTCATTTTTGTAAGCTAGCGACCCATGTTCTTTTATGGAGTTCGGTTCATCGGGCGTAACGCTGTACTACGTCGTTGTTCCGTATTATTGGAGTTCGGTTCATCGGGCGTAACGCTGTACTACGTCGTTGTTCCGTATTATTGGAGTTCGGTTCGTCCGGTATAACGTTGTACTACGTTGTTGTTCCGAATTATTTGATTTTTAGGTTCGTCGGGTATATCGATATTGTACTACGTCGTTGCACCGGCTCTATGGTTAGCGACCACGGGTTAGCGACCCGTTTGTGATACATGTGTTGGTGAGTTTTCATGCTCCCGTTTTGTGATAGGCCTCCCCATTTTATGATTTCTAGATTTCTAATTGATGATTTCTAGAATTTGTGTTTCGCCAACTTTTACGATTGACATTGATATGTTTGCCGATATTGGTGGCTTGGTGAATAAAATAAGGAATATGACATTCTTTTTGATGTTATGATATTTTTGAGATATTGTATGATTTTGGTTGATTTTCTAATGTATACTTTTCATAGTATGGCATTATTGTTATCATATGTTTTTATCATATCTCTTCTCCAATCTCATTTTATCTGATATTTATAGCTAGACTGATCCGTTAATTATTTTCTTATTAAATAATACTCGGGTCAGACCGAGATATTACAGGTGCTTCTACTTGACTTCTTATCAGGGACGGTCGCCTGATTTTTGGCTAACTACTTTAGATTAGTAGTTTTTGTTTTATACATTCGAGATAGAGACTCCTTGATGTATACTTATTCTATTGTCTAGCACTTGTACCTATTCTTTCGTGATGTTGTGGACCTCGTATGACTACTACTCATATGTACACTTCTATGTGTTATATTCATGTCTATTTCCGCCTTTGTGATATGAATATCTGTGACTGATTTATGTTATACTTATTTCTATATTTATTTCTGAAGACCACATAGCCACTGTGTGGTAGCTTTAAGTTTGTACCGTTTGTCGGATTTCCTCTTGAAATAATATGCATCTTATATTATCTGACATATCGATGCTCGCATAAAGCAATTACACGGATGGTCACTCCTCAACAGCCTTATTCTTCGTGTTAGTTAACGACATTACCTCGTAGTGTCCTTGGCTAGCGTGAGTATAGAGGTGGGGCGTCACAATTTCATTATTCATTTCTTAAGTCCAATATAAATATTTTACATACTTCTTATATTTATTCTCCACTCCACCACTGAAGTTTATCATTATTATTAATTTAAATTAGTTCCATTTACTAATTTATTTCTAATTTCACTTCATTTTATCTCAAACCATTTTTATTTAACCATTTCTTTGATTAGTTCCACTTACAAATTAATTTTACAACTTCACTTTACTCAATTCAATTTTAAATTTTAGTATTCAGTTTTCAATTTCGTTTAGTTACAACCCAATAAATTTTCAAATCTCTATTCTTTTATTCAAATTTTCATTTTCAATTCCACTTGAATTAAAATTTTCTTCCGACTACCCTTTATTCCCAATCAAATTTAATACTTCATTTTATTCAACATGATTCAAATCAAATCTCATTCCAATTCATTTTCTTACCGACTTAAATCAATTTGTTTATTTACAAATTTTATTTATTTAGTCCAACCTGACTAATTCTCCATTTTACACAATTCAAATATTCAGTTTCAATCCTATTTAGTTACAAATGCAAATTTATTTGTCTATCCATACTTTTATTTCCAACTTATAACTTAAAAAGTAACCATTTCACTTAGTCTTCTTAGAATTTTCTTTAAATTTACTTTTATTTGTCTGGATTCAGTTATATTCCAACTTAATTTAAATTTTAAACTTCTATAAGTTTTTCACTTATTTAAATTCCGTTTGCTAACTTCTTTTAATTCACTCTAATTAATAAGCTTATCCTCCAACTTATTTTATTTCCACATTTATTTTAATTTAACTCTTCTTCAAGTTAAATTTTTATTCTAACTTATTCAAAAATTTATAAGTTATCAAACTCATTTATATTTCCACAAACATTTCCAATTTACTTCCAGAGTTTTAAACAATTGTTTAAATATTCCAAAACATTTTCGAAATCATATATACCCAAATAAAATTATCCTTGCATTCCAAAATCAAACCCAATTTTGCAAACAAATCCCGATCTAAAACACTTAGGTAGCAATCCCTCTCTTGGAAACTCAAAAATGAACACCGATGATGTCGCGATCATCATCGGAATTATTTTCTAGTGACAAATGTGAGTTTAGTGCTTTTATTCCTTTCAAAAAACATTTTCAAATATTTTTAATTCCAAATCTCACCAGATTTCAAATCCAATTCAAAAATATTTCCCAAATAATATTACTACTATTTCTCCCAAACCTTTGAAAAATCATTTTCAAACTCAAATGGAATTAAATTTTCTCAAAATTTCAAATGTTTAAATCCTTTCAATCTAAAATCAAATATTTCTCTGGAATTTTATCTTATTATAAATCACATTTATAATTCACATTTACAAATCCCATTTATTATACAAATTTATTCCTTAACCTTTGGTTATAATTTTAATCCCCAGTTCAATTTCCACACAACAATGATAATAATTTAATATTATCATTTCCTAACAAGCAAGCAACCATATATAACTATAATAATTTACGAAAAATTATTTCTTTTATATACAAAAATAATTTGGATAAAATTATTTCATTTACTCTATTCTAAAACAATACCGTGTCGGTTTATTTTGTTTAAGAGTTTAGAAACCCCTATCGATGACATGGCGTCCCACACATCGATTAGAATCCATAAACACTCAACCGATAAGTCAACACAATATAAAAACAAATTTTATATTGAGTAACAAATACGCGCTCATATCTATTAATACGCTCAAACTCATTCTAGAGTACTATGGACTCTATTTCCAATGAGTAATTCCTACCAGAGCCAAGATTCTCGCTTAACATTCAACTCTGATAACACAATGTAATGACCTGATTTTTTGACGTCCGAAAATCGACATCAATACGTTCACTGTATCAAATGCCGAATAATGGAATGCCGGAAAACCGAACCATTAGGGTTAAAGAAGAAGGAGTTAGATAAAGGAAAGAAAAAAATATCGGAATCTCGCAAACGCAATGGAATAATATATAATAGATAAATGACTGAATTTTTATATAAAAGAACTATATCTATTTATACATTACATCATCGGAGTTCAAAAAAATTCATAGCACACAACTTGACAGTTATCATAACCTGTCCTCACAAAACTGACTATGCAGTTAATCATGCACAGTGGAATATTCATCAATTACTTGTGATACGTCTCGCCATCCAGCTCGTCTCCTGAGCTCCACAGCATCCTTCACTATATGTATAATACTCGGTCTGACCCGAGCATTATAGTTAAATAACATCTGAGTCAGTCTGGAAAACCAGCATAAGTAAACACACTCAATTGGATTATTAAAGTTTCAAAATCCTTTGAAATCAAAGGTATTTAATAAGACCACACCACAAATAAACATGCTGGGTTTTTACCTTACGATAACCAAACATTTTTTTATAAAATCCTCTGATAAATATTTCTCTTTATAAACCCTGTTTATAAATTTCACAATCTCATTCTCCTTTATTCACAGTTCCAACACTAAATCAATTTCCAAATGGATTTCCAAAATTTACTCCATTTAAAAATTACTCCTTTTCTTATCCAAATTTCAAAATCTATTAATTCCAAACTCACTTCTTTATTTATGATTCAAAATCTTATTTTAAACTGAAAATATCCATTTCATTCTTTATTCAAAATTCTACCTTTTAATTTTCCCAATTATATTAAATTTTAAAATAAAAAATAAAATCCTTTAATTCTTAAACTATCACTTAAGTTTTCAAAACTCCTTTAATTTCATTTATTTAAAATCTCTATATTTGTCTTTTCCACACCCAGCATTTATTTAAAAGAATTTAAAACCAAACCTTTATTCTTTCAAAATTCATTTTTAATTTATCTAAAATTATTTTGCTAATAATTTTCCTTTTTATTTCCTTTAAAAATCCAAACTTTGTATATTTTCATTTTCTCAAAATACCAATATATATTCAATCAAGCCATAGCATTCAACAATTTCAATACCCAATACAATCATCACAGATTATCACATAAATCACATTACTGAATATAAAATAAATTCAATCATTTTGGGAAATCCAGTTGGATCCCTCCAACCTGTTTTTCTGCATCCACAGATGTTAGCACAACAATTTAAATACCAATCCTGCTTCAAGATGGGATATCGTAGTATATATGGTCATCCCCTATTATGCGGAGCGCATAGGGTCTCATCCGCTATATAATACGGAAAATCAATCACTCCAATATATTTACATACATACTATATATAACATATCACATCCAAGCTGATAATAAATTATCAATTTAAGCAAGCAACCAATAATTTAAAATTTAACTATATAAATTTAATGGTATTCCAAATGAGTGAGATTAACTCATCTTTGTTTTGATTTGCAATCCCATCCAAACCGGCTCGTTTTCATCATGATTTTGGACCATACAGACATCGACGAACCATTAGACATCGTTAAGCCACCCAAACCGAAGGTCACACTCAAGCAGACCACCCGACCTCCGCTATGACGTGCCGCTGCGACACCCCCAGAACGTGGACGACCCTCGACAGTCCATGCTTCGTACATTGTCCCCACATCTCGAGCTCGAACTCGAGTTCGAATCCATCCTCGAAATTGCCAATCGTGGCAGCTACTCCTAAAGAAAACCCTAATGTCGCCTCTAGATAGCGACGCATGGCATGCTTGAGCCAACTAAGAACGAAACCGATCGATCCACTTGGTTTTGCCCACACTTCAATTCCATGAATTCGATTTGAATAATTTTTTCGAGAATTTATTTAGAGGCAGGTCGATTTCTTTTATATTTTATATTTTCATTTAAATGAAAGTGCTTCGACCATGATTTTATTTTTTCTTCAAGTTCGAAAATTGAATAAGAGGGAAGACACGGCTTGATTGAAAGAAAGAAGAACCGCCGTATTATTTTTTTTCTTCTCGTTCGTTATATGAATTTTTTTTTTAAAATAAACGAAGACGCATTTTGAATCAAAAAGGACGCATGTGAAAAATTTTCTCTATGTGTTTGCTCTTGCTCGTGTTTCAATGCAATTTATTATTTATATTTGAATTTAAATTCATATTCAAATTGTCTCGATTTACAAACTCTAAATTTTCGAACCCTTAATGAGGCGTGCTGCTAGGCATTTATAAGGTTATACCCCTATTTCGAATGTAATGGAAAAGGTTCCAAGTCCTAATTGGTTATATGGAGAAGATAACTTTTTGGACCAGTTATTATATTAAATTTTCGATATAGATTTCAGTGCGTTTACCTATCGTATGATCACACGAAAACTCTAAAAGCTAAAAAATTGAAGTCCGATAATAGTGCAATATTACGGATCTAACGGAACTGGTTTCGTCGAATTCCGAGCTCGGAAGGCTATTTGTAAATATCAATTTATATGATAAATTTTCCAAACTGAACAAATCACCTTAAAATTCAATTTTAACGCTCCTATGATCTTCAGCATCATCATTATAAATTTATAAGCCTTTTTAAAATATTTTAACAAGCTCAAAATGGAAGATTCAATATTTTACCCAATTTCAAATTATTAAATTCAATAATTTAACTATGGAATAAATGGTTACACTTGAAATTCATATAAAACTAACTTTCAGATATTTAAAATCAAGTAAATGTTTCAATTTCAAATATCCAAAAATTTGGGTCGTCACAACAATAGACATAATTATAATATAAGTGAATTTGTTATGAAATGTTTTGGTTATCGTAAGGTAAAAACATGTCCGTGTTTATGTGTGGGCGTGTCTTACAAGATACTTTTGTTTTGAAAGGGAAATTTTTGTAATTTAATAAATTCAGTTGAGTGTATTTCTCACGTTGCGTTACTTGACCGATCTTGGCGTTCTTCCCTTTCAATGCTTGGGTAAGAACGAGTATATTTATAGGTTTAGATTTGGTGCTTTTGGAGCTTCAGCAGGAGATCTTCATTTTCGTATACACATATTGTAATATCCCGGAATTTTGGACAATATAAATTTAATAATTTGTGTTTAAATTTATATTGAATTGATGATTTTTGTTAATAAATTTGATTTGATTTAATAATCTTCGTTATTTAAATATTTAATTTGGGAATCTATTTTTAATAAACTAATAAGTCTATTTTCTATTTAATAATGTACATGTATATTTATATATATTTTAAATAGATAAGTTGTTTTTAATTAAATTAGTATAGCATAATTTTATTAGGAATTGTGATTTATTTTTGGATTTAAGCTTTTCAAAAGTATTTAATAAAATACTATATGATTTTAAATATGTGAGATAAATGTTTTATTGGTTTAAAATTCATTTTAACTTAAGTTTGTATATTAAAATAAGTTACAAAAATGTTGTTTTATTCTTTTTGAAATAGTGATTGATAAATGTGATTTGTAAATTTAATATGAAATTTAAAATACAATTTTAATTATGAAACATGTATTCATTTAAGCGATAACCTCTTTTATAAATTTATTTTAAATGTTTAAAAGTATCCTTTTCAAATGAATTATTTGTATATTGTTTTATTTAAAATAACACTTTGATTTATTCTTTAGAAATTAATTATATACATAACTAGGTGTTAATGGAACTAATTAACTAAGCTTAATATTTCATTAACTCTAATTATAAATGCTAATTTATTTAAGAGGACACGTGTATGTAATTTAGAAGATAAGTTAAACATGTGTTAAATATTTAAGATAAGTAGTTAACAAGTGTCTATTTCTTTTTACAAGTGTCAAATTATATCTTCTATTTGTTTTTAATAAATCATAAATTTAGTTTTTACAACATTGCATTCTTTTATTCCTGATTTTTCTCAGTTTCATTTCTTAATTAAAGAAACTTTTCAACTGAAACTTTTCCTCTAAATGCTCTTCAAAATTATTACCCTGTAACTCCTCAAACCCAAAAATACAAACCTGCATTTTTGTTCTTCAATCTAAAAAAAAAGGGGCTGCATTCATTTTTCAAAACCTGAATACAAGAAGACTCTGTATTTTTAAAACTGAAGGCCTGCATGCAACAAACTATAGCATGCATTCATTTTTTTCAAAAATCTGGAAATTTGTCACTGCAACTTCAAATTGTTCTGCAACCATGTGCAACCTCGTCAAGTCTGCATACCTGCATTTAAATCTGGAAGCATCATTTAAAACAAAGATTAAAAGCATCAAAATGGAAGCAAGTTTACCTGCATAGCAATCTGTTACTCAAATACTTTGCCACCTGCATTTTTCTCTGGAAACATGCAAGTTTATAAATCAACAGCATCCAACATTCAAGTTTAAAGCTTTCTGCAAGGAAATCAAAGTTCTGTCTACATTCATGAATTTTCAATCTGGACTCTGCACAATTTCAGGTGAGTAACCTAAATATTTTTAAATTTTTTATAAAGGATGGTTGCTTGATATTCATGAAGATAAGTAGGCTTATAATTACTGTTAAAATCATTTCTGGGTATATATTTGAATGGAATGCATGTTGTTTACTTATGCTACTGACCATTTACAGTACAAGTTTAAGTTGATTTGATAAAATATTCCTTGATCAGTTGCTATTATGATTTATATTTGAATGAAATCTGTTTATTTCAAGATAAAGAAAGTTTTTAAAAACTTCATATAAGATAAACAATATTGTGTATGCCTGAAAGTAAAGATAACAGAGGAATCAAGTATATAAGATGAAAATTCAAACTATATAATTTAATGTTTCAAGTTAATTAATAGAAACATCAAACAAATTCATGAATTTTAGATCAAATATAAAACAAGGTGCAGTTTTGGATTTTCTGTATTTTCCATATTGGTTAAGCACAGTTGATACATGCATTTGATTTGGTTGAAATTGCTTCTGAATATGGTGTAATTATCATAGATTATAGGAAAAATCTTGGATTGAGTTGAAATTAAAATTTTAGATTGTAATTTGGGAATTACAGTTAGGAACCCTAGTTTTACTGAGTTCAAGAAATTGAGTGCTGCGGCTTCTACAATGGTTCGAGTTCAAAGATCTTTTGGGTATGGTTAGATGATGTATTGATGGAGTTGTCACCGGAGTATGGAAGGTGATGGTGGTCGGGAATGGGAGAAATTGATGTTGACAGGTTTGATTTGGTTGTGGTCTTAGTGTTTCAGGTTTTGACTTTAAACTTGAATACAAATTCGAGTTAAGATTGTGGGGATCTGAGGATTAGAAGGTGATGTGGGGTTACTGGTCGATGGGGGATGGCCATTGACGATGGTCGGTGATGGCCGGAGTTGTTTTTATAGGTGCACAGGGAGGTGTGTGCAGGTTGGTATTTGTTTTTGGGTTGTAGGGTTTTTACCTCGGGATGGTCTCAGGTAATCGGAGTGGTGACTCGAAGCGTCATGGCTTTTGACTCAAAGTAAGCATAGGAAGGTTCAAGTGATTTATTATTCAGGTTTTCAAATGAACATAACCTGTTTTTTTCCAGTTTTTGAATTTAAACAAAAGTTTAAAATGCAAACAAAAATATGAGATAAGCCTTGAACCTAAAATTTAATTTAAATTCAATGAGTTTAAATTTTTGATCTTTGAAATAATTTGAAATGCTTTCAAACTCAAGTTTGGGTTTAAATCTAAAATCAGAAAACTGTGCTCTGTTTTTCTGTTTCAAATTTTTTTAAAATTTTAGTTTAAAAATTGAAGGATGAAGTTCAATCTGAAAATTTTAAACCTGAAATTTAATATGTAATCAACAGTTAAATTCTTCGATTTTGAAACATTTTTGAGAAAAAAAATGTAAGATGTTTTAAACTAAAACAGGAAACTGTTTTTCTGTTTAAAATTTAAAAGTAAATTATAATGCAACTGAATTTAAAACAAGGTTTAAATCTGGAAACTAAAATATGAAGCTCAGGTAGAAGAATCTAAGTTTGAATTTAATTTAAAACGGGAAATTTAAATTTAGATTTTAAACTTTTTAAAAGTATAAAGGAACATGGGTTTTGAATTTAAAACTATGGGTTTTAACTTATGAATAAGGATTTAAAATGGGATTAAATTCTGTTTTAAAACCTGAACTTTTATATAATGTCAGTTTTTAAAATTAAATATGTTTTTAAAATTTAAATTTGTTTTAATCATTTTTAGAAAAGGTTAAATAACTTGAATTTAAAAATGAAGATGAAAAAGTAAGTAATGTTTTAAATTTTTAAGATTTAATCTGAAATGAAAATTTGAATTGTATTTCAGTTTGAAATTTAAAAAGAAATTTTTAAATTAAATTTGTTTGAAACAAATTGTTTAAAATACTTTATATAAGAAGAATGTTTCTTAATTTAGAACTTAAGAAATTGGTTTCATTTAAATTATTAAATTAATTTAAATGGAATATTAATTATTTAATTAATAATGTGGATGTTTAATTTAGTAATTAATAATTTTTAAGTTAATTAATTAAGATTTGAGATTAATTAATTAAGGTTAATTAATCTATAATTAAGGATGGTTAATTAAATTTTAATTGATAATTAAGATTTACTTAATCAAGTGATTAAAGATAATTAAGATTTTAATTAACACTTAATTAATTAATAATTAGAGATTAATTAAATTGTAATTTAAGATTAATTAATTGATAATTAATAATGGTTAATATAAGTTAATTCTTAATTAAGTAATTAAGAAATGTTAATGAAGGCCATTAACTTAAGATTATTTAACAATTAATTAATATGACTAATTTTTGATAATTAATTAAATTAATTATTTAATAATAATCAATTGTTTATGTTAATTACTTAATGAAAGTAATTAATGAATTAATTACTTGGTGTAATTAATTTGATTAATGTGATTAGTTTAGATTAATTAAGTTAAATTAATTTAAATATTTGTTGATTTTTGATAATTGCTTTATGTAATTTATGGATTTGTAATTACTTAAAGAAAGTAATTAATTAATAATTACAGGATGTAATTAAAGATATTTATTATAGAAGTAATTTGGATTTAAATTACTTTGAAAATTAATCAAGTGATTAATGAAGATAATTAATTAAGAGTAATTAATTTATGGGATGAGTAATTAAAGTAGTTAATTAGTGAATGGTTATTAATCATGGGTGATTAATATATATATATATATGGATTAAATTGAAGATTAATTACTTATGTAATTAATTTATATAGAGATTGATTAAATATAATTAGAAATCGTTAATTAATTAACGATGTAATTTGGAATTGATTAATTAAGGTATAATTAATAATGAATAAAAGATTAATGTAATTAATTTTAGTTAATTAATTAATTAAAGCAATTTCAAGCTAATTATTTGCAAAGGGTTTAATATAATTAACTTGTGTAACTAATATTAAAGACTAATTACTTATTGTAATTAGAGATAGTTAATCAATAAGGATTAAGTGAAATGAATATTGAGATAGTGATTACTTAATTGATTTGTAATCAATTGATGATTAAATTAAGCAGAATTTTAATGATGAAGTAATTAATTTAATTTATTTTAAATTAATTAGAGTTTAAGTAATTAATTTAATTCATTTTAAATTAATTATAAATGGAATGATCATTAGATCATTGCTTATGTTTGATGATTTGTATTGATTGCCATGTATGGGTTGTAATCTCAGTTATGAGATGAGTAATGTTATGTGATATGGATGCATTGATTGCTTTTGGATGATAATATGGATTATCTGATTATGATATGAATTATCTGTTGGTAATAATAATGTTGATTATCTATTGTGTTGTGAATTATCTATCTGTGTATATTTAGATAATTAAATTGAATTGTTTTAAACTCTAAAACAACTTGGACCTTAAAAGACACGCTTTGGATTTCGATAAGACCGGGATCGGGTTTCCATATTTGGGATCCGAAAACCACATCGATTCCAATTAAACGTTAGGTCGTTAATCCAAACGGAGCGAGTGAAGACTCGAGGTGTAAGGGCTATACATCAGTATAACTCTGTGGGTGATTCCGTAATGAGTTTGACGGAATAGTACTTATAGATTCGAGATGGTGATTCAGAGTGCAAGGGCTATGGTCGTTAACTCTGAGGGTGATTCCAAAATGAGTGTAACGAGATAGTGCCTTCGGATTCGTTCGAAACCGGAACGAACTTGTATGGATTGAATGCTTTCAGAACATCGTCAGGTGGACGATGAGCATTCTATGTGATATGTCCTATAAAGGTAATCGTAGCCTCAAGCCTCATCAATCGGGAATGGCTAAAACAGGGGAGGTGCAGCAAAGCTTCGTGGGTAGCCCCCACTTGAGAGCAAGATTTATCCCTGTCTAGAGGTCCCTTTATTTTCGGCTTAGTGTGCGGTTGCTGATCACAACTGCGGGGTTGTCTTGTTTGGAACTGTTCAGTAAGGAATGGGTCTGGCTTTGTGTTGCAGGGGATTGGGAGTAATCCTCGGTACGGTGATCTAGGCCATGTACTGCGACGGGCGGTACCCCAGTAGCCCAGCCATTGATGGAATCCAAAATCCAATAAGTGTCGTACGTATTAGTTGTGCCCAACTATGTTTGAATGTGAGATGTAAGCATTTCAGCTATTTCTGTACTTTACTTGAAAACCCTAGACACTATTATAATATCATCGGATTTCCTATCAAATGTTTTGGTTAGCGTAAGGTAAAAACTTTTCCATGTTTATGTGTGGGAAGTCTTACGTGATACCTTTTCTTTTCAAAAGGTTTTTCAAAATTAAGCAACTTTAACCTGTTACTCACACCAGACCTATGTCTGACCCGGAGTTATTTCTGTTTTTCTTTAACTCTTGGGTACTCAAATTTTTACGAGTAGCCAAGGGAATTCAGGTTAGGATTCAGGTTAGCTTTGACGAATTATGGAGGAGCAATGGAGCAGGAGGCTTCCGCGTATAGTTATATAGTTTTCCGTTGTGTTGGTATCTCTGAGTGCTTCTGTATTGTGTATTGAGTTTTAATAACTAGACAGGTGTTTATAACTGTCTAGTATGTGCTGTATTGTCTGTATAACTCTGGTATTTGATGTATACTATGTAATACTTATGTTATTAATATAATTTAATCGTTCCGCTGTTGAGATTCTTGTGTTGTTTCTTCTTTCTCTTCTTTCTTTTCTTTGTACTATCCCTTTCTTTCTTAAGGATGATACGACTTTTTATGGAGAAAAAGTCGGATCGTCTCAGCTGGTATCAGAGCGTTAGGTTGAGTGAATACCTAGGCTCTGGAGTGGTGTCTATCTTGAGAGAGCGTATTTGTATTTTTATTATATATATTTATATAATTGGTTCTACCTATTTATTGGGTAACCTCTTCAGGTTTTCCAATATAAGTTATAAAGGTAGATGAGGTAGAAGTGTGTGCAAAACGACTACCATTGGTTGGAGTTTGATGGATAAGGTTGGAAGTGTATTTGTCGAGACTATAGACCTAATACCGTCTCGAGTGAGTTCTGTAGTGGTGAAGGACTTCATCGATCTCTGAAGGTAACCTGTTAATGTTCGGAGTTCATCTTTGAAGTGCAGAATGGAGATTTGATCTGTCGGTTGGGCAGAAGCAAGCAAGTGAGTGATGGTATCTCAGGAAGTAGTAGCCGCGTGATGAGATGCAGTGACTATGGATATTTCCAAAGATGTTTCTTTGGAACAAGAGTAAGAAGTGAGTTTCTCGGTGATGTGGCTGAGTTCAACAGAGTGTTTTGTGTTGGTAGGGAGTCTTTTGGTTGAGTAGTTTTTCTGAAGTGGAGGTCAGAAGCGGCAGAGTGGAGTCATTTCTCTGGTGAGTTGGCTAGGCTAGCATAAGTTGTTCTGTTTGGTTAAGAGAGAGCAGTTTCTTTGGATTTAGGCTAGGTTGATCGCAAAAGTGACTTGCGATAGTGTGTTCTGTTGGAATTGTCCGGATTTCTTCCAGGAAGTCAGAGTTGTCTGCATTTGAAGATCGAGTTTTCTTTCAAGGAATGGAACTGATGGTTCAGTTAGTAGATAGATGGTTCTTTGAGATAGAAGTTGGAGAAGTAGCTCAGGTGTAACGCCCCGTAAATTTTCGACTTTCGAAAATTCAACATCGATACTCACTTTATCGACTGCCAAGAAATCGAAGGCCGGAAACCCGAAATGTTATGGTTTAAGAAAAGAAAAAGAGAGAAGAAGAGATAAGAGGATAGAAAAAGATAGGGAAAAGAAAACAGAAAATAGAGAGGAGATAATGGAAGATAGAAAATAGAACGGAACAGAAAACAACAAATACAACAGAACAACATCAGAATCTCACAATTCGCAGCGGAACAAAATATAATAATAAATGAATAATCTTTAAACAAAGAACTATATCAGTTATTACGTTTTATACTTTACATCATATCATCAGAGTGTACAACAATAACAACAAACAGTGCAGCGGAAAAAGAAATACTATATAAACTAGTGAATACGCCATGCCATCCATCTTGCCTCCAGCAACTCCAGAATATCCAGAATATCCTGATAAACCTTAACTCTCGACTGCCCGTGTGGAAATTGGTGGGCACCCAGAGTTTAGGAAGGAAAACAATAAACTCCGAGTCAGTCATGTGACTGGTGTGAGAACTCAAAACAGTTTATTTACTTTAAAATCAAAATAGAGGAATATTTTTAAAGTCAATTCGCAATGCTTTTAAAAATGAGACTACCATAAGACCTCCCGCCACACACACAATACAAACGCAGACTTGGAGGAGATTTCTCCTTATGATAGTCAAAGATGCTTGATACGTATTAAAAAGAACATTTGATATTATTATTAGTGCATAGTGTAGATAAAAATTCATTTCGAAAGTAGAATATAAATCTTAGCCAGCATAGGTACCATTATAGTATGCTTACTATAGCTACCATATTAAATGGCAGGTTCTAAAACTAAAACCGTACAAGTTTCGTATCGTTTCTTTGGATTTCCAACGAATGATCAGGCCAAGGAACTTCCCATTGCCACATAAGAATGCCTCTGGATGGACATCCCCGAGAACCAAACCGGATCTCTACCAACACAAGGCCGGGTTACCCCTAACTGAGTAACAACTGACCGAATATGCCATCCCCCGGTCCTTTGGGACCTTTCACCGAGCGCTCGCAATCAATTCACACAATCATAAAGTGTTTTCAACATGAGTAAGTATCTGGGCTCCATACCATGATACCACCCTTTTCCAGAAGGAAATGCACACATCCTAAAGGGCGCTACCCTTCATAACCTTGCCGCATCTTTCCTGTTTTGACCATTCACGGGGTGTGAGGCTCGACGAAGTCACGTCCACAAAAACATACTTTATACAAAAGCCATGCTTTGGGTCAACAAATGATCATAGAAATGATCACCAGGATAGACGATCAAATAAACGATCCTATCACAAATAATCAACACAATGATCATTTCACAGCAACACTCAGCATGTCACATTACCAAATTGGGAATATATCGCTGATAACATTCAACTACATAACCTCTGAGCTCGTACGTCTCAGAGAAGGGTGTTAAGCTAAAAGAATAAATTCTCTGCCACCAACAGAAATATATTTGAAAGAAATCGGCTTTATATCTCAACTTGTAATGTCAGACATACAATCCATACAAGTCTGTTCCGGGCTCGAACAAAACCGAAGGCACTTCTCACGAAGCCCTTGCAATCCGGGTATTCACAATCCCGATCGAATTTCCCATCACTTAGGAGATCTCTATACCAGGAGCTACCCAGTGCAGAGACAATCGATAGGTCATCCTATCGCTTTCACAAATACTCGGTCTTCAACACCGATCTTCAATGCAATTCACAACGACGTATCACATATTCGGAATGGGTTATACGACCCCATGGTCCTTTCCCGGTTAACCCGAATAGTGAGCGCTTATTCAAAAATAAGTGTAGCATTCACATTCAAACAAATCACATCAAATACCCATTCAAAGGGAAATATTGATAGTCGGTTATTGAACTATCAATGGATATGCACAACATCACCAGTTTCCAAATAATTTTCCAAATTATTTATTTTTCAAAATATCTTCACTAGATATATAATTTCAATACTTCAAAAATAAATCAATATTTATTTTTAATCAAATTCCACTTTCTTTTATAAATTCCATAGTGAATTTCCATTTCAAAATATCTATGAATATACGATTTCAATTATTCATTTCAATTTATCTTCAAAAAGATAAATTCTCAAAGTATTCACTTTATATTGGAAAACATTTCCATACTTATTTATTCATAAGTAATTCACAGATTTTATTTATTTTCAACACCTGGAAAATATTCAATATACTTAAATCGAGATTAAGTATATATTGCATTCTTTAAGGAAATCATTCTCTTAAACATATTTATTTGGGCCAAAACGAATGTTGCGTAAAACATCGTTACGACAACCCAAAATCACTAGTATAGGGATTCGAAATTAAAATAGATATATAAATCCCAATACTATACAAAACATTTCCTTTCAAAAATCATTTACTATAACAACAGTGTTATAGTCCACCATTTCCTTTTATTTCTCGAAAACGTCTATTTCAACAATGAATGTTGAAATCTATGGTTTCGAATCTCAACACATTTTAAAACATCGTTAGATCGTTTTAATTCTATTTAAAATATCACATTCTAAACATTTTCTTTAACATATTATTCACTATTCAAAAACGTGAATAAACTACGTTAACAAATTTCATCCTTTTGTTCATTTCATTTTAAAGGATTATTCACAGTTAAAAACGTGAATATAGCTTCATAAATAAGTTTCAACAATTTACTTATCAAAATAAGTCGTTTGCGGATTTATAAAACAACATTTATAAATTCTATTTCTATTTATTTATAACAACTTCCTTTTATAAATTCCTTTATTAACCTATTCAATTTATAACTCAATTATAAACTAAAGGTTCATATTATAAGTTAAATGCTTATAAAACGATTATTTTACAAAATCGTTTCTTTGAACGTCATAATTATAAATCTTATAACTTATAAGATTCAATTATTCATCCAAATATATTCTTTAATAATCTCACAAAATTTATAAATCTTACTATTTATAAATTTCATTTATAACTTCACCATTTATAATTTTATAAATTCCATTCATTTACAAAATTTATTTTCACTTCATTCAAACATTTATAAAAACTCGTTTTATAACTCAAATACTTTTAATTTATAAATATCAATTTATAAATCTTATATAAATCAATTTATATTATTATTTTAAAACATCTTTAATCTTCTTTATAATTTCATCCTTTTTGATTTATAAAATAATTAAATTTTATAAATCCCACATTTAAACTTTTCATAATAAATTCTAAAATCCCGATTAAACTATTTTATAAAATCATTAGCATCATATTCTCAAAAATCAGTTTTTAACTATATTTCTCAAAAATCATAATTTTTATAACATTAAAATTATACGTTATTTATTTATAATGGATCGATTCCAAAAATAAAGTATATTTTCAAAAATCACTTTTAAAATCATTTTAAAATCCCAAAATTTGGTTCAATGATGCTACATACCAAATAGTCAATCACGACAACAACGATATCATATATCGATAAGAAAATCCATCAAATATCAAAATATCTGAAATCAAATAAAAACTGTTGAGGAATCCAATTGGATCCCCCAACCTGTTTCCTGCATCACAAACATTAGCACAATACCAATTTCGCTCCAGTACGAAATTATCGCGGTATATGGGATTTAAAATATTATCCGCTTAATAACGGCGCAATAGGGTCTCATCCGCTAAACAAAAAAATGCGGGAAATCAATAACTCCAATATATACATATGCCAATATATATATATATATATATATATATATATATATATATATATATTGCTATTATATATAATACCAATTTCACTGTTTATGAAATATTCGCGGTATATGTTTTTAATAAATAACATCCGCTTACTAACGGCGTATAATGTCTATTTTAACAATCAATAGATAGCAATCATCATTCAAACATGCATTCAAATATTTTAAATCTAACTATTTAAAATAAAATCGAAACTGATTCGATTGAGTGAGAAGTTCTCACCTTGGTTTCAATTTCGTTTTAGCGATTTATTTCGAATAAAATTAAACGGACGTTTAATTTTACCCAAAATTCTCACTAACTCCAAACGACTCCAATCCAATTCCATCGCGTAGTGCTCGTCCATACGATTCCAACGCAACTGGTTTCGCGCGTTTTCGACGTCGTATGAAAAAGATATCACAGTTTAAACATTTACACGATTTAATATACTTAAATTTACAATTAATTATATTTACAAACTTGCATTCATCGTGGCCGCACATCACCCCTACCCCTTTCTCCTTCTATCGCATCTTCCTCCAGGTGATTAAAAAAACACGGCCGAACCCATCATCTTGCTAGGGTTTGATTTTTGCTCCTCCTACACGCATATATAGGTCGATCAGGAGATGCCATCACGAAGAGCACGACCCCCTCTACCCACGCCTGCCACCATGTGACACTCGGCCACCCTATGCACCTAGGGTTGCATGCGCAACATGTCACGAACGGCCCCCCATATCTCACAATTTATAACTCCATTCGCGATCATACCCGTTGATCTCGTAGCTCTCATCGCTCTTAACAATATTGTAGTTGATACTTTCACGAATCGATGCTTGGATTTTGAGAAATTGGAGGGGGAAGTTGGGACGTTTCTGGCCATTGACAGTGGGGGTGGCGGCTGTAGAAACAAATTAGGGTTTTGCTTTTTTTTTTCTTTTATTTTTTGTGAATTTATGGCTATTTATAGGAAAAAAATCGAACACTATTCATGCGGAAATTCCGAACTCCGATTTACGCGCCGTAACCAGCGTTTCTAGGGTTTACCCCGCGTTCCGGACACAATGGAACAGGTTTCGGAAGCTAATTCGGACATCTGTGCGAGTTATGGCAATAAACGCTCAATTTGAATTAAACCGATTTAAACGATTTTCTAGGCGTTTTAATTTGTACCGGACAAATGGTAAATCCAATTGACACGAAATTTTAAACCTTATAGTAATATCACATTACGGATCCGATGAAACTGGTTTCATCGAAATCCGAGACTTTTTGAAAAATGGCTATTTTAACTCGCTAAATTAAAATTAAAAATAATTCGATGCATTTCGAGCTGCCACGATCAAACGATAGCTCCGATTGACACGAAAATTGAAATCCGGTAATAACTAACTATTACGGATCCAATGGAACTAGTTTCGTTCAATTCTGAGACTATCCAAAAATTGACTATTTTCACTAGTCGATTTAAATATTAAAATATTCAATTTTCACAAATAAACTTTTAATTCGATTTTAAAAGTTCTAAAATATCGTTCTAACTTCAATATGATAAAATAAAATTTTACAAATCATTTTCAATCATATTTAACTCAATTTTCAATTATTTCTAAAATTTAACATATTAAATTATCGATTTAATTATCCAATAAAATCCAATAATTCAAAATAAAATTTATTCGACTTATAAATTCACTTATTAATATTTAAAATTAATTAAATATTCAAATTTTAATTTCTAAAAATTCTGGGTCGTTACAATCTTCCCCCCTTAAAAGAATTTCGTCCTCGAAATTATTAAGTAAGAAAAGTTACAGAATTTATTAATTTTCCCAAAATTCATAGTTAAACTTCTTACAATACTTTACTAAGTTTTCAAATCATACTTAGTTATCTTTTCAAAAACAACTACTATTGTTTAACTTTCAATTCCAAAACAAAGTTAAAGTTTTCAAAATTTTCCAATTTTCTCAAAAAAAAATCTAACGCCTTAAATTTCCGGAAAAATTTGCCATAGTCTCCTTTGCGCCGCTCGATCCGAAAAAAAATGACAGTATATATATCACAAATATACATCTCATCAAGTAATGAGGCATCCCGTAGGGAAAAATTTGTTAAAGTACGATATTTAATCCGAGATATGTACCTTATATTTTATTAGCAAGCATATACGGCTAATATAGCGCGAAAGCGAGCTCCAAATGCGAAGCAAACGCGATCCGCACCTACTAAACACTCAACAAACAACATGAGAACATGTATATATGACAATAGTATCGATATACAACATATAGCAACATAATAACTATATATGCCAACATAGCAAATGCAACAAAACAACAAATGCAAACATCAACCAACTATCATCCATAACCAATAAATATTCATTCATATTCTCATTAATATTAAATGAAATAGGTTTTTCAATTTAATCACATTTGATTCATTAACAGTGGATGTTTTTACTAACATTCATTTTCAATTAGTTTATGTTCACTAATTCATATTCAAGTTGGTTCACTTCCAAATCAAATTCAATTCTATTTAAAATTCACTTAACTTCAAATTGAATTTCAATTACTTTAGCTTTCAATTTCATTAATTCTTAATGAATTATATACAATCAACTAACAATCATATATCAACCAATGTATATTAAATACAACCAAACTACTTTGCATATATTCATTCAATTCAATTTCTAAAGTTGAATTTCATTTATAAAACTCAAGTTCACATTCATCACTTAATTTTATTAATTTACTTTGATACTAATATCAACTTCATTCCATATCACTTAAGTTATATTCATATAGTTTCACTTCTTATATATATAAGTTTATTTCACAATTGTAAATCACTTTAATTATAATTCAATTATTATAATTCTTTATACTTATACAATTATTCCTTTATTTAGATTATTCAAACAACTAAACAATCAGCTTATATACTTTAATAATTCTGAAAAATTATTCCTTTATATACAAAATATAATCAAGGTAAAATTTATTTCATTTACCCAATTTAAAATCAATATTGTGCCGAATTGTTCTATTCAAGTGTTTAGAAACCCCTTCGGCATAGTTGTCGAGACCACGCTGACGAAAGTTCATATGCCACTCAACAAACCAATCATCACAATATAAAACAATTTTATATATTCACTAACAAATAAGCTCTCGTAGCTATTATTACACTCAAACTCATTCTAGAGTACTACTGACTCTATCTCTAACGAGTAATACCCAACAGAACCATGGTTGTCGCTTAACCATAAGCTCTGATACCATATGTAACGCCCCGTAAATTTTCGACTTTCGAAAATTCAACATCGATACTTTATCGACTGTCGAGAAATCGAAGGCCGGAAACCCGAAATGTTATAGTTTAAGAAAAGAAAAAGAGAGAAGAAGAGATAAGAGGATAGAAAAAGATAGGGAAAAGAAAACAGAAAATAGAGAGGAGATAATGGAAGATAGAAAATAGAACGGAACAGAAAACAACAGACACAACAGAACAACATCAGAATCTCACAATTCGCAGCGGAACAAAATATAATAATAAATGAATAATCTTTAAACAAAGAACTATATCAGTTATTACATTTTATACTTTACATCATATCATCAGAGTGTACAACAATAACAACAAACAGTGCAGCGGAAAAAGAAATACTATATAAACTAGTGAATACGCCATGCCATCCATCTTGCCTCCAGCAACTCCAGAATATCCTGATAAACCTTAACTCTCGACTGCCCGTGTGGAAATTGGTGGGCACCCAGAGTTTAGGAAGGAAAACAATAAACTCCGAGTCAGTCATGTGACTGGTGTGAGAACTCAAAACAGTTTATTTACTTTAAAATCAAAATAGAGGAATATTTTTAAAGTCAATTCGCAATGCTTTTAAAAATGAGACTACCATAAGACCTCCCGCCACACACACAATGCAAACGCAGACTTGGAGGAGATTTCTCCTTATGATAGTCAAAGATGCTTGATACGTATTAAAAAGAACATTTGATATTATTATTAGTGCATAGTGTAGAGAAAAATTCATTTCGAAAGTAGAATATAAATCTTAGCCAGCATAGGTACCATTATAGTATGCTTACTATAGCTACCATATTAAATGGCAGGTTCTACAACTAAAACCGTACAAGTTTCGTATCGTTTCTTTGGATTTCCAACGAATGATCAGGCCAAGGAACTTCCCATTGCCACATGAGAATGCCTCTGGATGGACATCCCCGAGAACCAAACCGGATCTCTACCAACACAAGGCCGGGTTACCCCTAACTGAGTAACAACTGACCGAATATGCCATCCCCCGGTCCTTTGGGACCTTTCACCGAGCGCTCGCAATCAATTCACACAATCATAAAGTGTTTTCAACATGAGTAAGTATCTGGGCTCCATACCATGATACCACCCTTTTCCAGAAGGAAATGCACACATCCTAAAGGGCGCTACCCCTCATAACCTTGCCGCATCTTTCCTGTTTTGACCATTCACGGGGTGTGAGGCTCGACGAAGTCACGTCCACAAAAACATACTTTATACAAAAGCCATGCTTTGGGTCAACAAATGATCATAGAAATGATCACCAGGATAGACGATCAAATAAACGATCCTATCACAAATAATCAACACAAAGATCATTTCACAGCAACACTCAGCATGTCACATTACCAAATTGGGAATATATCACTGATAACATTCAACTACATAACCTCTGAGCTCGTACGTCTCAGAGAAGGGTGTTAAGCTAAAAGAATAAATTCTCCGCCACCAACAGAAATATATTTGAAAGAAATCGTCTTTATATCTCAACTTGTAATGTCAGACATACAATCCATACAAGTCTGTTTCGGGCTCGAACAAAACCGAAGGCACTTCTCACGAAGCCCTTGCAATCCGGGTATTCACAATCCCGATCGAATTTCCCATCACTTAGGAGATCTCTATACCGGGAGCTACCCAGTGCAGAGACAATCGATAGGTCATCCTATCGCTTTCACAAATACTCGGTCTTCAACACCGATCTTCAATGCAATTCACAACGACGTATCACATATTCGGAATGGGTTATACGACCCCATGGTCCTTTCCTGGTTAACCCGAATAGTGAGCGCTTATTCAAAAATAAGTGTAGCATTCACATTCAAACAAATCACATCAAATATCCATTCAAAGGGAAATATTGATAGTCGGTTATTGAACTATCAATGGATATGCACAACATCACCAGTTTCCAAATAATTTTCCAAATTATTTATTTTTCAAAATATCTTCACTAGATATATAATTTCAATACTTCAAAAATAAATCAATATTTATTTTTAATCAAATTCCACTTTCTTTTATAAATTCCAAAGTGAATTTCCATTTCAAAATATCTATGAATATACGATTTCAATTATTCATTTCAATTTATCTTCAAAAAGATAAATTCTCAAAGTATTCACTTTATATTGGAAAACATTTCCATACTTATTTATTCATAAGTAATTCACAGATTTTATTTATTTTCAACACTTGGAAAATATTCAATATACTTAAATCGAGATTAAGTATATATTCCATTCTTTAACGAAATCATTCTCTTAAACATATTTATTTGGGCCAAAACGAATGTTTCTTAAAACATCGTTACGACAACCCAAAATCACTAGTATAGGGATTCGAAATTAAAATAGATATATAAATCCCAATACTATACAAAACATTTCCTTTCGGAAATCATTTACTATAACAACAGTGTTATAGTCCACCATTTCCTTTTATTTCTCGAAAACGTCTATTTCAACAATGAATGTTGAAATCTATGATTTCGAATCTCAACACATTTTAAAACATCGTTAGATCGTTTTAATTCTATTTAAAATATCACATTCTAAACATTTTCTTTAACATATTATTCACTATTCAAAAACGTGAATAAACTACGTTAACAAATTTCATCCTTTTGTTCATTTCATTTTAAAGGATTATTCACAGTTAAAAACGTGAATATAGCTTCATAAATAAGTTTCAACAATTTATTTATCAAAATAAGTCGTTTGCGGATTTATAAAACAACGTTTATAAATTCTATTTCTATTTATTTATAACAACTTCCTTTTATAAATTCCATTATTAACCTATTCAATTTATAACTCAATTATAAAATAAAGGTTCATATTATAAGTTAAATGCTTATAAAACGATTATTTTACAAAATCGTTTCTTTGAACGTCATAATTATAAATCTTATAACTTATAAGATTCAATTATTCATCCAAATATATTCTTTAATAATCCCACAAAATTTATAAATCTTACTATTTATAAATTTCATTTATAACTTCACCATTTATAATTTTATAAATTCCATTCATTTACAAAATTTATTTTCACTTCATTCAAACACTTATAAAAACTCGTTTTATAACTCAAATACTTTTAATTTATAAATATCAATTTATAAATCTTATATAAATCAATTTATATTATTATTTTAAAACATCTTTAATCTTCTTTATAATTTCAACCTTTTTGATTTATAAAATAATTAAATTTTATAAATCCCACATTTAAACTTTTCATAATAAATTCTAAAATCCCGATTAAACTATTTTATAAAATCATTAGCATCATATTCTCAAAAATCAGTTTTTAACTATATTTCTCAAAAATCATAATTTTTATAACATTAAAATTATACGTTATTTATTTATAATGGATCGATTCCAAAAATAAAGTATATTTTCAAAAATCACTTTTAAAATCATTTTAAAATCCCAAAATTTGGTTCAATGATGCTACATACCAAATAGTCAATCACGACAACAACGATATCATATATCGATAAGAAAATCCATCAAATATCAAAATATCTGAAATCAAATAAAAACTGTTGAGGAATCCAGTTGGATCCCTCCAACCTGTTTCCTGCATCACAAACATTAGCACAATACCAATTTCGCTCCAGTACGAAATTATCGCGGTATATGAGATTTAAAATATTATCCGCTTAATAACGGCGCAATAGGGTCTCATCCGCTAAACAAAAAAATGCGGGAAATCAATAACTCCAATATATACATATGCCAATATATATATATATATATATATATTGCTATTATATATAATACCAATTTCACTGTTTATGAAATATTCGCGGTATATGTTTTTAATAAATAACATCCGCTTACTAACGGCGTATAATGTCTATTTTAACAATCAATAGATAGCAATCATCATTCAAACATGCATTCAAATATTTTAAATCTAACTATTAAAATAAAATCGAAACTGATTCGATTGAGTGAGAAGTTCTCACCTTGGTTTCAATTTCGTTTTAGAGATTTATTTCGAATAAAATTAAACGGACGTTTAATTTTACCCAAAATTCTCACTAACTCCAAACGACTCCAATCCATTCCATCGCGTAGTGCTCGTCCATACGATTCCAACGCAACTGGTTTCGCGCGTTTTCGACCTCGTATGAAAAAGATATCACAGTTTAAACATTTACACGATTTAATATACTTAAATTTACAATTAATTATATTTACAAACTTGCATTCATCGTGGCCGCACATCACCCCTACCCCTTTCTTCTTCTATCGCATCTTCCTCCAGGTGATAAAAAAAACACGGCCGAACCCATCATCTTGCTAGGGTTTGATTTTTGCTCCTCCTGCACGCATATATAGGTCGATCAGGAGATGCCATCACGAAGAGCACGACCCCCTCTACCCACGCCTGCCACCATGTGACACTCGGCCACCCTATGCACCTAGGGTTGCGTGCGCAACATGTCACGAACGGCCCCCCATATCTCACAATTTATAACTCCATTCGCGATCATACCCGTTGATCTCGTAGCTCTCATCGCCCTTAACAATATTGTAGTTGATACTTTCACGAATCGATGCATGGATTTTGAGAAATTGGAGGGGGAAGTTGGGACGTTTCTGGCCATTGACAGTGGGGGTGGCGGCTGTAGAAACAAATTAGGGTTTTGCTTTTTTTTTTCTTTTATTTTTTGTGAATTTATGGCTATTTATAGGAAAAAAATCGAACACTATTCATGCGGAAATTCCGAACTCCGATTTACGCGCCGTAACCAGCGTTTCTAGGGTTTACCCTGCGTTCCGGACACAATGGAACAGGTTTCGGAAGCTAATTCGGACATCTGTGCGAGTTATGGCAATAAACGCTCAATTTGAATTAAACCGATTTAAACGATTTTCTAGGTGTTTTAATTTGTACCGGACAAACGGTAAATCCAATTGACACGAAATTTTAAACCTTATAGTAATATCACATTACGGATCCGATGAAACTGGTTTCATCGAAATCCGAGACTTTTTGAAAAATGGCTATTTTAACTCGCTAAATTAAAATTAAAAATAATTCGATGCATTTCGAGCTGCCACGATCAAACGATAGCTCCGATTGACACGAAAATTGAAATCCGGTAATAACTAACTATTACGGATCCAATGGAACTGGTTTCGTTCAATTCTGAGACTGTCCAAAAATTGACTATTTTCACTAGTCGATTTAAATATTAAAATATTCAATTTTCACAAATAAACTTTTAATTCGATTTTAAAAGTTCTAAAATATCGTTCTAACTTCAATATGATAAAATAAAATTTTACAAATCAGTTTCAATCATATTTAACTCAATTTTCAATTATTTCTAAAATTTAACATATTAAATTATCGATTTAATTATCCAATAAAATCCAATAATTCAAAATAAAATTTATTCGACTTATAAATTCACTTATTAATATTTAAAATTAATTAAATATTCAAATTTTAATTTCTAAAAATTCTGGGTCGTTACATCAGGTTTCGGAGGAACATCTGAGTTTTCTTATGGATATGTGGAACCATATTTCTGTGCTGGGTTGTCTAGTCTGTGCTTATGCTCTTCATCAGCATTTTCTTCTGCTTCGGATCAGATTTGTGCAACGGAAGCAGTTTGGGGGTGTTTCTGTTTTGTTTTTATGGATAAGAAGAAGTTTGTTCTGTCTTCTGTTGTTGAGAAGTTGAGTGTGTGTTCTTGGTTTTTGAGTGATCTTGAGGAGATCATTGGATTGTTATGATTCAGTCTGTTTTTAATGGAATTAGCGTAGAATTGAGCTGATCAGGATGGATGTTGGTAGCGCAGGATCGTCCGAAGAGTTTTTATGGATAAAAGATGGAGAAATTTGGATTATGGAATCGGAGATTTGATTTGGGATAAGTTTTTCTCTGATCCAAGGAGCTATAAGTTTGGGAAGCTAACTCCGAAGTGTTTTGGATTTCTTCTGTGTTTTGGTAAGATTAGTGTTTGGTTTTCTAGAGTTGAATTGCCAGTTTGGATAACTGGAATTCAGTATATTTTACGTATATCTGAGAAGGTACATGTTTGATATTTCTGGTTGTAGAACCAGCAGTTTAGGTTGGTTTGATTGTTGAGTCAGACTCGTTTGTAGTCTGATATTCTGTATAGAATTGTTGTTAGGAGCTCTATAGTTTAATAGTATTGATTGATTGGATTTTATAGAGCGAGTATCCCGATATATATATATATATATATATATATATATATATATATATATATATATATATATATATATATATATATGTACCGGGGAAACTCGTGAAGGTTTTATCCAAAATTCTTTTGGATAATTAGATTTGTTCTGATTGTGTGAATTGGTTGTCAGCATATGATTAACATATGCTGTATTTTAAAATATAATCTGTAAATAGATTATTAAATTACCTTTGTTTTAAATTTCGGGGACGAAATTCTTTTAAAGGGGAAGGATTGTAATATCCCAGAATTTTGGACAATATAAATTTAATAATCTGTGTTTAAATTTATATTGAATTGATGATTTTTGTTAATAAATTTGATTTGATTTAATAATCTTCTTTATTTAAATATTTAATTTGGGAATCTATTTTTAATAAACTAATAAGTCAATTTTCTATTTAATAATGTACATGTATATTTATATATATTTTAAATAGATAAGTTGTTTTTAATTAAATTAGTATAGCATAATTTTATTAGGAATTGTAATTTATTTTTGGATTTAAGCTTTTCAAAAGTATTTAATAAAATACTATATGATTTTAAATATGTGAGATAAATGTTTTATTGGTTTAAAATTCATTTTAACTTAAGTTGTATATTAAAATAAGTTACAAAAATGTTGTTTTATTCTTTTTAAAATAGTGACTGATAAATGTGATTTGTAAATTTAATATGAAATTTAAAATACAATTTTAATTATGAAACATGTATTCATTTAGGTGATAACCTCTTTTATAAATTTATTTTAAATGTTTAAAAGTATCCTTTTCAAATGAATTATTTGTATATTGTTTTATTTAAAATAACGCTTTGATTTATTCTTTAGAAATTAATTATATACATAACTAGGTGTTAATGGAACTAATTAACTAAGCTTAATATTTCATTAACTCTAATTATAAATGCTAATTTATTTAAGAGGACATGTGTATGTAATTTAGAAGTTAAGTTAAACATATGTTAAATATTTAAGATAAGTAGTTAACAAGTGTCCATTTCTTTTTACAAGTGTCAAATTACATCTTTTATTTGTTTTTAATAAATCATAAATTTAGTTTTTACAACATTGCATTCTTTTATTCCTGATTTTTCTCAGTTTCATTTCTTAATTAAAGAAACTTTTCAACTGAAACTTTTCCTCTAAATGCTCTTCAAAATTATTACCCTGTTACTCCTCAAACCCAAAAATACAAACCTGCATTTTTGTTCTTCAATCTGAAAAAAAGGCTGCATTCATTTTTCAAAACCTGAATACAAGAAGACTCTGCATTTTTAAATCTAAAGGCCTGCATGCAACAAACTATAGCATGCATTCATTTTTTTCAAAAATCTGGAAATTTGTCACTGCAACTTCAAATTGTTCTGCAACCATGTGCAACCTCATCAAGTCTGCATACCTGCATTTGAATCTGGAAGCATCATTTAAAAAAAAAGATTAAAAGCATCAAAATGGAAGCAAGTTTACCTGCATAGCAATCTGTTCCTCAAATACTTTGCGAGCTGCATTTTTCTCTGGAAACATGCAAGTTTATAAATCAACAGCATCCAACATTCAAGTTTAAAGCTTTCTGCAAGGAAATCAAAGTTCTGTCTGCATTCATGAATTTTCAATCTGGACACTGCACAATTTCAGGTGAGTAACCTAAATATTTTTAAATTTTTTATAAAGGATGGGTTGCTTGATATTCATGAAGATAAGTAGGCCTATACTTACTGTTAAAAACATTTCTGGGTATATATTTGAATGGAATACATGTTGTTTACTTATGCTACTGACCATTTACAGTACAAGTTTAAGTTGATTTGATAAAATATTCCTTGATCAGTTGCTATTATGATTTATA
The DNA here is from genome assembly GCA_030765085.1 of Allium cepa. Classification (NCBI taxonomy): domain Eukaryota; kingdom Viridiplantae; phylum Streptophyta; class Magnoliopsida; order Asparagales; family Amaryllidaceae; genus Allium; species Allium cepa. The sequence continues at coordinate 323,469,245 of CM060946.1, read as the reverse complement.
TTTGAATGAAATCTGTTTATTTCAAGATAAAGAAATTTTTTAAAAACTTCATATAAGATAAACAATATTGTGTATGCCTGAAAGTAAAGATAACAGAGGAATCAAGTATATAAGATGAAAATTCAAACTATATAATTTAATGTTTCAGGTTAATTAATAGAAACATCAAACAACTTCATGAATTTTAGATCAAATATTACAATTTATAGAATTTAAAACAAGGTGCAGTTTTGGATTTTCTGTATTTTCCATATTGGTTAAGCACAGTTGATACATGCATTTGATTTGGTTGAAATTGCTTCTGAATATGGTGTAATTATCATAGATTATAGGAAAAATCTTGGATTGAGTTGAAATTAAAATTTTAGATTGTAATTTGGGAATTACAGTTAGGAACCCTAGTTTTACTGGGTTCAAGAAATTGAGTGCTGCAGCTTCTACAATGGTTCGAGTTCAAAGATCTTTTGGGTATGGTTAGATGACGTATTGATGGAGTTGTTACCGGAGTATGGAAGGTGATGGTGGTCGGGAATGGGAGAAATTGATATTGACAGGTTTGATTTGGTTGTGGTCTTAGTGTTTCAGGTTTTGACTTTAAACTTGAATACAAATTCGAGTTGAGATTGTGGGGATCTGAGGATTAAAAGGTGATGTGGGGTTACTGGTCGATGGGGGATGGCCAATGACGATGGTCGGTGATGGCCGGAGTTGGTTTATAGGTGCACAGGGAGGTGTGTGCAGGTTGGTATTTGTTTTTGGGTTGCAGGGTTTTTACCTCGGGATGGTCTCGGGTAATGGGAGTGGTGACTCGAAGCGTTATGGCTTCTGACTCGAAGTAAGCATAGGGAGGTTCGAGTGATTTATTGTTTCAGGTTTTATAATGAACAGAACCTTTTTTTTTCCAGTTTTTAAATTTAAACAAAAGTTTAAAATGCAAACAAAAATCTGAGATAAGCCTTGAACCTAAAATTTAATTTAAATTCAATGAGTTTAAATTTTTGATCTTTGAAATAATTTGAAATGCTTTCAAACTCAAGTTTGGGTTTAAATCTAAAATCAGAAAACCGTGCTCTGTTTTTCTGTTTCAAATTTTTTTAAAAATAAAATATAAATTTTAAAAATTGAAGGATGAAATTCAATCTGAAAATTTTAAACCTGAAATTTAATATGTAATCAACAGTTAAATTCTTGGATTTTGAAACATTTTTGAAAAAAAAAATGTAAGATGTTTTAAACTAAAACAGGAAACTATTTTTCTGTTTAAAATTTAAAAGTAAATTACAATGCAACTGAATTTAAAACAAGGTTTAAATCTGGAAACTAAAATATGAAGCTCAGGTAGAAGAATCTAAGTTTGAATTTAATTTAAAACTGGAAATTTAAATTTAGATTTTAAACTTTTAAAAGTATAAAGGAACATGGGTTTTGAATTTAAAACTATGGGTTTTAACTTATGAATAAGGATTTAAAATGGGTTTAAATTCTGTTTTAAAACCTGAACTTTTATATAATGTCAGTTTTTAAAATTAAATAAGTTTTTAAAATTTAAATTTGTTTTAATCATTTTTAGAAAAGGTTAAATAACTTGAATTTAAAAATGAAGATGAAAAAGTAAGTAATGTTTTAAATTTTTAAGATTTAATCTGAAATGAAAATTTGAATTTTATTTCGGTTTGAAATTTAAAAAGAAGTTTTTAAATTAAATTTGTTTGAAACAAATTGTTTAAAATACTTTATATAAGAAGAATGTTTCTTAATTTAGAACTTAAGAAATTGGTTTCATTTAAATTATTAAATTAATTTAAATGGAATATTAATTATTTATTTAATAATATAGATGTTTAATTTAGTAATTAATAATTTTTTAGTTAATTAATTAAGATTTGAGATTAATTAATTAAGGTTAATTAATCTATAATTAAGGATGGTTAATTAAATTTTAATTGATAATTAAGATTTACTTAATCAAGTGATTAAAGTTAATTAAGATTTTAATTAACACTTAATTAATTAATAATTAGAGATTAATTAAATTGTAATTTAAGATTAATTAATTGATAATTAATAATGGTTAATATAAGTTAATTCTTAATTAAGTAATTAAGAAATGTTAATGAAGGTCATTAACTTAAGATTATTTAACAATTAATTAATATGACTAATTTTTGATAATTAATTAAATTAATTAATTAATAATAATCAATTGTTTACGTTAATTACTTAATGAAAGTAATTAATGAATTAATTACTTGGTGTAATTAATTTAATTAATGTGATTAGTTTAGATTAATTAAGTTAAATTAATTTAAATATTTGTTGATTGTTGATAATTACTTTATGTAATTTATGGATTTGTAATTACTTAAAGAAAGTAATTAATTAATAATTACAGGATGTAATTAAAGATATTTATTATAGAATTAATTTGGATTTAAATTACTTTGAAAATTAATCAAGTGATTAATGAAGATAATTAATTAAGAGTAATTAATTTATGGGATGAGTAATTAAAGTAGTTAATTACTGAATGGTTATTAATCATGGGTGATTAATATATATATGGATTAAATTGAAGATTAATTACTTATGTAATTAATTTATATAGAGATTGATTAAATATAATTAGAAATCGTTAATTAATTAATGATGTAATTTGGAATTGATTAATTAAGGTATAATTAATAATGAATAAATGATTAATTTAATTAATTTTAGTTAATTAGTTAATTAAAGCAATTTCAAGCTAATTATTTACAAAGGGTTTAATATAATTAACTTGTGTAATTAATATTAAAGACTAATTACTTATTGTAATTAGAGATAGTTAATCAATAAGGATTAAGTGAAATGAATATTGAGATAGTGATTACTTAATTGATTTGTAATCAATTGATGATTAAATTAAGCAGAATTTTAATGATGAAGTAATTAATTTAATTCATTTTAAATTAATTATAAATGGAATGATCATTGGATCATTGCTTATGTTTGATGATTGGTATTGATTGCCATGTATGGGTTGTAATCTCAGTTTTGAGATGAGTAATGTTATGTGATATAGATGCATTGGTTGCTTTTGGATGATAATATGGATTATCTGATTATGATATGAATTATCTGTTGGTAATGATAATGTTGATTATCTATTGTATTGTGAATTATCTATCTGTGTGTATTTAGATAATTAAATTGAATTGTTTTAAACTCTAAAACAACTTGGACCTTAAAATACACGCTTTGGATTTCGATGAGACCGGGATCAGGTTTCCATATTTGGGATCCGAAAACCACATTGATTCCAATTAAACGTTTGGTCGTTAATCCAAATGGAGCGAGTGAAGACTCGAGGTGTAAGGGCTATACGTCAGTATAACTCTATGGGTGATTCCATAATGAGTTTGACGGAATAGTACTTATAGATTCGAGATGGTGATTCAGAGTGCAAGGGTTATTGTCGTTAACTCTGAGGGTGATTCCAAAATGAGTGTAACGAGATAATGCCTTCGGTTTCGTTCGAACCCAGAACGAACTTGTATGGATTGAATGCTTTCAGAACATCGTCAGGTGGACGATGAGCATTCTAAGTGATATATCCAATAAAGGTAATCGTAGCCTCAAGCCTCATCAACCGGGAATGGCTAAAACAAGGGAGGTGTAGCAAAGCTTCGTGGGTAGCCCCCACTTGAGAGCAAGATTTATCCCTGTCTAGAGGTCTCTTTATTTTCGGCTTAGTGGTGCGGTTGCTGATCACAACTGCGGGGTTGTCTTGTTTGGAACTGTTAAGTAAGGAATGAGTCCGGCTTTGTGTTGCAGGGGATTGGGAGTAATCCTCGGTACGGTGATCTAGGCCACGTACTATGACGGGCGGTACCCCAGTAGCCCAGCCATTGATGGAATCCAAAATCCAATAAGTGCCGTACGTATTAGTTGTGCCCAACTATGTTGGAATGTGAGATGTAAGCATTTCAGCTATTTCTGTATTTTACTTGAAAACCCTAGACACTATTGTAATATCATCGGATTTTCTATCAAATGTTTTGGTTAGCGTAAGGTAAAAACTTTTCCATGTTTATGTGTGGGAAGTCTTACATGATACCATTTCTTTTCAAAAGGTTTTTCAAAATTAAGCAACTTTAACCTGTTACTCACACCAGACCTATGTTTGACCCGGAGTTATTTCTGTTTTTCTTTAACTCTTGGGTACTCAAATTTTTATGAGTTGCCAAGGGAATTCAGGTTAGGATTCAGGTTAGCTTTGACGAATTGTGGAGGAGCAATGGAGTAGGAGGCTTCCGCGTATAGTTATATAGTTTTCCGCTGTGTTGGTATCTCTGAGTGCTTCTGTATTGTGTATTGAGTTGTAATAACTAGACAGGTGTTTATAACTGTCTAATATGTGTTGTATTGTCTGTGTAACTCTGATATTTGATGTATACTGTGTAATACTTATGTTATTAATATAATTTAATCGTTCCGCTGTTGAGATTCTTGTGTTGTTTCTTCTTTCTCTTCTTTCTCTTCTTTCTCTTCTTTCTCTTCTCTTTTCTATCCCTTTCTTTCTTAAGGATGATATGACTTTTTGTGGAGAAAAAGTCGGGTCGTCTCACATATCTATTTATTATCCGTTGCATTGTTGTTGTATATTGTCAGCAATTGTAAGGACGAGTTATTATAATTGTCCACGCTGATGATTAATGATTGATTGTTGAACCTTGATTGATGTATGTATATACAATTTCTGTTTTGTAAAGATCATTGATACGATATTATATGTTTTTGTTGCGATGTGAGGTTTTGTGTTGTTCTGTTTGGTTCTATCTTCTCTCTTTCTTCTCTTCTCTTCTTCTCTCTTCTTTTCTTTCTCATGACTTTCCGTCAGTCTGTGCTTTTTGGGTCATACATGTGTGGTTTATTGTCGATTCAAAGGGTATGGATTTATGGGTCGTCACATGTGGTATCAGAGCTTAGATTTAGTATATTCCTAGGTTTTGATGTGCACTCAGCATAGATAAGGTCGGTAGCATCCTAGATTGAGTTTGAGTGTATTATAGATATGAGCGCGTATTGTTTAGTGATATAAATATGTTTTATATTATGTTTACTTATCCGTTGAGCTGTTTATGAATTCTGGTCGATATGTAGGACGCCATGTTATCGATGGATTCTCTAAACCTTAAATGAGGCAAGTCAAAATAGTATTGTTTTTAAATTAGGTAAATGAAATAATTTTACATTGATTATATTTTATATATAAAGGAAACTATTTTCCTAAAAATATTATAGTGTATATAAATTGATTGTTTGGTTATTTGTAAATGTAAATATATCTAAGTTAATAAAAGTTATTTGAATAATCTAAATAAAATAACAATTGTAAAATAATGAATTATATAAGCAAATGAATCATTAAGTATGGAATCATAATTAATATAATTTACAATTGTGAAATAAGCTTACATATAAGAAAGGAAACTTTATGAGTACATTTATAAATATAGGTTATAAATAAAAAATGGATTTAAATTAAGAATTTGGGAATTTAAATCCCATTGATTTTGAAAATTGTTTTTCAAAGTTTAAAGAGGTTATATTTTTATAATCTAAATAAGATACATAAATTTGGAATGAATCTTATGTAAGTAAAGTAAAATAGTAGAAATATATAAGTATAAATTTGTAAATGTGATTTATAAATAATAAAAGAGATTTTTAAAAGAATATAAGCACTGAATTAACTATCGTTGCTGGAAAATAATAAGGGTGATGATTGCAACATCATCAGTATCATTTTCGAGTTTCTATGTGATTGATTTACTACCGATAGTAAATTTAAAATTTAAAATTGAAAATTTAAAATTGAAGTTTTGTTGTGATAAACAAATTTAAATTAAAATCCAAGTTGAAATTGATAAATATAAGTAAAATGAGTTTGGTGAATGGAAGCAAACTTAGGTAAGTGTTCATGGAATTACAAAAAAATAAGTTATATAACTTATAAAGTGGGAAAAGATAAGTAAAACCAAATATTAAAATGGTTAAACAATTTTGTTAAGCAAAATAAAATTGGAATTTGAATAGTGATATGAAACTTGGCTTAAGTAAAAGCTAAATAAAATGACCTTAGAAATGAATTATAAGTTAAGTTAAAAGGAAATGATCTTTGAAAATGAAATGTAACTCAGGTAAAGAAAAAGAAATGGGCTAGTGAAATGAGTTAAATAAAATAGAATTTGAATTAAATTAGAAGTGAACTTAAGTTGTATAGAGAAAGTAAATGTAGGTGTTAATTCTTTAAAAGCTAATGAAATTGGAATTTGAATAATTGAATGAAAGTCAATTAGATATCAACCAATCAGAATTAAACATGTTAAACCAAATTGAATGTAAATGAAGTAAATATAAATGTTTGAGTGTAAATTAAATAAATTTTGTTATGATGGATATGCATTAGTTGTTAGATGGATGTTAGTTGATTGTATAGAAATTCACTAAAAGTTAGTGAAATTGAATTAATAAGAATTGAAAGCTAAATAATTGAATTCAAATTGGAAGTGAAGTGAAAGTAAATAGAATTGAATTTGATTTGATTTGGAAGTGAACTAACTTGAATGTAAATTAGTGAATGTAAACTAATTGAATATGAATAAATGAATGTTAGTAAAATCCAATGTTAACGAATCAAATGTGATTAAATTGGAAAATCAATTCAATGAATAATTAATGAGAAATGAATTTATATTGATTTGGTTATGGATTGATTGGATAGAGATTTGTTTGTTGGATGTTAGTTTGAATGATGGTTGTTTGATGGTTGAATTTGTTGCTTTTGGTTGCATTTGCTATATTGGCATGTATAGCAGTTGTATTGGTATATGTTGTATATTGATGTTACATTTTATATACATGTTCTCATTGTTTTTTGAGTGTCTAGTAGGTGCGGATGGATATGCTTCGCGTTTGGAGCTCGCTTTCGCACTACATTAGCAGTATATGCTTGCTAATAATATTTAAGGTACATATCTTGGATTACATATCGTATTTTTATATTTTTCCCCCACGGGAGGCCTCATCCTCAAAGATGAGATGTATATGTGTGTGTATATATATATTATGATTTTTCCGAATCGAACCGCGCAAAAAAGGCTATGGCGATTTTTTTGAAAATTTAAGGCGTTAGAAACTTTTTGAGAATTTTGGAAAAAATTTTGATTACTAAAATTTTGATTTTGAATTATAATTTGACACGATATTAGTTGGTTTTGAAAAGATAATTATGAATGGATTTGAAAACTTAGGAAGAATTTTTATAAGAAGTTTAACTAACGGATTTTGGAAAAGCTAAAAGGTTTAAATGAATTTGATATCTAGTTTGAACGAATGATTATGAAAAGTTAATGGATTATATGGCTTTTTCGTACTTGATAATTTCGAGGATGAAATTCTTGTAAGTAGGGGAGGATGTAATGACCCAGAATTTTAGTCATTCGAAACAGGAATATTTAATTTATTTTGAATATTCACAAGTAATTTTATAAGTTGAATAACTTATATTTCAAATATCTTGATTTATTTGAATAATTAAATTGTTAATTTAATATTTGAAATTGCAGAAATACTTTGATTTTTAATTTAATGTGAATAAAAATGATTTATAAAGTTGATATAAATTCTACTTGAATTAGAATGATTTTAGCAAACTTTTAAAATTGAATTAAAAGTTAATTTGTAGAAACTGAATATTTTAATATTTAATTAACGTGTAAAAATAGTCATTTTTCACACGGTCTCAGATTTCGACGACACCAGTTTCATTGGATCCATAATGTTATATTATTGTAGAATTTCAAATTTCATGTCAATCAGATTTACGGTTTACTCGTGGGAAGCTGAAACGCGTAGAAATTTGTTTAAGTAATTTTTAGTTAAAAATAGGTTGATTCGAAAACCTATCTTCCAAATATAATGGAATTGGCTCCTGATATATATTCCATTGTGATTCAGAATAGGGGTAAAACATTATGGACGCTAGGCGACACGCTTTGATTGGAGTTCGAAATTTTTTCGATTGAATAGTGTTTTGAAATTTTCTATAAAAGGACTTGCCACTTCGAAATTGCACAAACCCAAATCTATTAAACCCTAGCCGCCACCCTCTTCTTCAATGGCAAGAAATGCACCAACTTTCCCCCTCGATATCTCGCCATCCATTCATATTCAAGCTTCGACATCTAAAGCAAAGTTGTAGAGGATCTCGAGCTCTACACGATCAACGGTGGTGATCTGAAATGGGGCGATGTGGAGGCTAGGATCCCGTCCCGCTCGTGCAAAGTTTGAGCATGAGAATCGAGGCCCTGGAATGACCGAGTTCGACGGGATTATGGAAGTGGATGGCGCACATGTATGCGGAAGCGACGGTGGTCCCTGATTGGCGAGTAGGCAAGCATGGTGGTCGCGTTAATTGATGGCAAACGATAGCTAGGTAGGTTTGATCGAACGTGAAGGAACTTGGAAAGAATAGAAAGAACGCGACCAAGATCTTGTCTCCTAGAATCAATGGGCAGGATTGCAGAGGTTGAACTAAAAAAAAATTGTAAATTAATTATAATTTAAATCGTGTAATCTTTAAAATATCATAACATCTTCATACGAGGTTGGATTTGCACGAAACAAGTTGCGTCGGGTTCGTATTCGCGAACACTACATGATGGAGCAGGCTTGGAGTTGATTGGAGCTAGGGAACATATGAGTAAAATTAAACATTAGGAATAAAACGCTGTAATGGTTAGTGGAATCAAAGTGAGTACAACTCACTCTATCCGACTCGCTTATATTTTTATGTTAGTGAGAATAAAATTCATTTATGTTGTTTGATGATTCTTTGGGTGATATTTGATATATTATATGTATTGATTGGTATTTGGATATATTCATGCCTATTGGAGCAGTGAGAGCCTATACGTCCCCTGTATGAGCAAATGACCTTTTGTACGCGCGTCTGCCTCGAAGCGGACATTGTACATATTTTCTCATATGTTTATTTGTCGTAAGTGACAAATTGGAGTGGTCCAACTAGATTTCTCACCAGTGTTGATTTATTTACAGATATTGTTATATATGTTGTTATCATATGATATATGATGTTGTGGATGCCATGATTGATATGATTGATGTGAAAAGCCATATTTAGTGACGTTGTAGTGTTGGGCCATATTTTTTGGAATTTTAAAATATTAAAGTGATAATTTGAATTAAAAAGGAATTCAATGTGATTTTGAAAATAGATGTTTTATTAATTTTTGAATGGTTAAGGAATGGGTTTATTTTAAATAACTAAAAAATACGTTTCTTATGTTATTTTTGTGAAATATGCTTAAGTATGATTTTTGGAGTTATATAAATTTTAATAATGATTTGTAAATTTTTAAAAGAAGAAGTTTATTTAAATGGAATTAAATGTGATTTTTGAAGTATGGAGTTAACTATTTGGTAAAATAAGTTAAATGAGAATTTAGATTTATTATAAACGGTTTATATATAAGAATTATAAAATTAAGATTTAATAAATAAAAATAAAGGAATTATAAAGGAGTTTTATAAGTGTTAAAATGATGTATAAATGAATCTTATAAGTAAATAAGATTTATAAATTTATGAAGTTATAAAATAGGAATGAATTTGTAAATAAAAATATTTGTAAGTAAATTAACTTATGATTGGATTTGAAATGTAAATGAGAGACAAATGGAATTGGTTGATAAAGGAATTTTATAAATTGAAGTTTTTATAAAATATAAATGGAATTTATAAACATTGTTTTATAAATCTGAAATCAACTTATTTTGATAAGTTAAATATGAAAGCTTATTAAAGAAATTATATTCACGGTTTTAGACAGTGGATAATTCTTTAATAAATGGGTAGAAGCAATGAATTTGGAAAGAAAATTATATTCACGATTTTGGACAGTGAATAATCCTTTAAATTAAATGAATGTTTTGAAAAGTGATCTTTTAAACGAAGTTAAATGGTTTGAAGATGTTTTAAAAGGTGTGAGCATCGAATACATAGATTTCAACATTCATTGTTGAAATATACTTTTTCGAGAAGCAAGGGATGCATGGACTATAACATTATTGTTATAATAAATGATTTTCGAAAGGATATGTTTTGTATAGCATATAGGATTTATATATCTATCTAATTATTGAATCCCTATACTAATGTTTTTGGGTTGTCATAACGATGCTTTACGCAACATTCGTTTTGACCCAATTAAGCGTGTGTTGAAAAATATTAAGCTTTCCTAAAGAGAATTGTGTATATGATTATACTGTTGAAATAAGTGTAGTGAAATGTTTTCCAATAGTGAAATATTGAAATGGTTTTGGAATATATCTTTTTAAAGATAATTTGAAGTGAATATCTGAAAGTGATTTACTTAATAAAAGATTAATTAAAAGGGCCTAGTGATTGCTTATGGTGCTAAATATTTGTTGTTTGCTTGGATATTAAATAACCAACTATCAAATATGGCCATTTTAGTTCCTCGACATGATGTGGGAACTATTTAGTCGTACACTTAGTACGTAGCCATCCGTTGAGGCTTGATTATCGTTTGTGTTGAGGATGTTGATTTGTGTAGTGCAGGTTATTACTCTAATCTATCGAGCTTCCTTCTTGGCCGAATGATAGCATGTTGAATGTTGGAGACATGATAATTCTATGAGACCTAGTTTCTCTTTGAGGTTGAGAAACGCTTTTGCGTTGTTGGTGCGCAGGATCAGTTTGTCTAAAAACCACTTCGGACCAACGTATATGCGTTCGATAGTGCAGGTTATCGATGATATTGATATTTAGGATTTTCATAGTGAAGGACTACTTGTTGATCGTTTGGGTTAAATCCTAATATACGTCCAGTAATAGTCTCTCCGTTATGAAATATCCAACGCAAGGACTATTCACTACTAATCCTAGAGATTTTCCGACAGGATGTGGTAGGAAAGTACCTTCGGTCTGTCCTGTTCCTGGACAATTTGTGTGGACGAGTGTCTGACATTGCATTTCTAAGATTACGTACATTGGTTTTTACAATCGAACGTCAGTGATGGCAAAGAAGGTAACTTCTCTTAGATTAACACCCTCCTTGAGACGTACTAGCTTAAGGGTTGTATTTTTTGAAAGGGAATCAGTAGTCAACAGAAATGGCAATGTGGCGTTTAAAATGATGTGATATGTGGTATGTGAAAGGTAATCGTTACCTCAGGCCTCATCAACCAAAAATGACTGAAACATGGTTAGATGCGGCAAGGCTAAGTGGGTCATTCCCAATTAGGACATGATCATCCACGTCTAGATATATTTCTTCCCGCTATGACGTTCGAAATGTAAATTAACGTGTTTTGTATACTATGAGGTCCCTTGGAAAGATCAGAACGATCGGGGATGAAATATTCGGTACTACCTAGTTATAGAGGTAGGCCGGTCTTGTGTTGGTAGTGGTTCCTTTGTGATGTTCCTCGGTACATTCCTCTAGAGATGTACACCTTCAAAGAAAAAATAACTCCATCCAATTCCAAATCATGCGTTGGATATCTGACCTCATACGGTCTACATTGTCTAAAAGTGTAGGAAATCACTTTACCCCTCTGCATCAGCACAGCTCCTAATCCTATTCCACACGCATCAGTATAAACCACCAAATCTTGATTCCCTTCTGGAACAACCAACACAGGTGCATTGGTTAACAAGTGTTTCAAACTTTGGAATGCTTCCTCACACTTATTTGTCCATACAAACTTCACATCCTTTCTTCTTAGCTTGGTCATCGGTGCTGCTATCTCTGAAAAATCCTTAATGAATCTCCGATAATAACCATCCAACCCAAGGAAACTCTTTATCTCCGCCACTGTCTCGGGCCTCTTCCAACTATTCACTGCTTTAATTTTTGTTGGATCTACTGATAACCCTTTCTCTGAGACTACATGACTACAAAACTTTACTTCTTTCTTCCAGAAGTAACACTTTGAGAACTTCACTTTTAGCTGATGCTACCTCAGCATCTCAAGCACTACTTTAAGATGAACTTCATGCTCTCTTTCATCCTTAGAGTATATCAAGATATCATCTATGAAAACCAATATGTACCTATCCATGTGCTCTCGAAAAATTGGGTTCATCAAATCCACAAAGAAAGTTGGTGCATTGGTCATTACGAACGACATAACTAACCATTTGTACGACCATATCTGGTCCTAAACACCGTCAAAGGTATACTATCCACTTCTACAATGAGCTGATGGAAACCTATCGCCAAAAAAAAATTCGAGAATACCTTGGCTCCACTTAACTGGTCGAACAGATTGTAACGATCCCCTTTTTAAGTCAAATTTAAATTGGTAATTAATATAAAATTTTGGATTAAATTGTAAATTAATTGGTGAATTAATTTGAAAATTTCCAAAATAAATAAAAATGTATTTGTTATGTATAAAAGTAGGTTTTAAATAGGATTGGTTTTGCAATTCAAGATAAATATCTTATAAACAAATTGGATTTAAGAAACCAATATATATATATATATATATTAACGTTTATTAGTGTATAATTTGTTTAAATCATTTTTCTTTAGAAAAGTTATATAAGTATAAACAATAGAAAATGTATGAATGAAAAAATAAAATATATATACATAAATAATTAAAATTGGAAATATAATATAATAACTATATATATAAGTGGATCAATAAAAACAAATATTTGATAATAAGCATAATATCTCAAGTTTGAATAAAAATTAATAAAATGGGATAATACATTTTCTTTTAAAATTTAAACATGAGATGAATTAAATTTGTATATGAAAATAAAAGGTATGATATAAATTAATGAGATTTAATAAAAGTTATAAACATAATACATAATTTACATATTAATGAAAACATAAGTAATTTATAAAATAAGGGCTTAAACATATTTAAAAATATAAATACATGCATTATATATGTGTAAATATTATAATATAAAGATTATATGAAAAGACATGTGTAACATTAATAACTTATAAATTAAACAAGGGTAAGTGTTTTAATATACATTTAAACAAATGTAAGTAATTTATGCCATGCATAAACAAGTGTCACTTATTTCTTTTGTTTTCAAAATAAATAAATAAAAGGAAATTCAAGTATATATATATATATATACATACATATCTACTTCCCCTTCTCTTCCTATTTTCCTTCATTATGTTCAAAACTATAAACTTGAGTAAATTACAAATCTGAAAATACAAACCAGGCTTCATTTTCTTTCATTTGAAAACCTGGAAAGCAAAACCACAATAGATAAAAGAAAAAGAAAATCAAAATTAAATCAAACTATAGCAAATCAAAACCTAAAGCAATCATCATAAGCAAATTTACAGATCAACTCAACAATCAGATACAAATTCTGTAGGATCTAGATTAACCCTCGAGGGGGGGTGAATAGGGTTATAGCAAATTTTCTCGATTTAAACACAGAAACAAACTGCAGAAATAAATATGCTGAAAAGTAAATCACAAACAAAATTTACCCAGCTTCGGCAACCCCTGCCTACTGTTGCATTCCCAGATTTCTATTAGAATTAAACAGTCTCCCGCTTACAAACACTCTAACAGACTCGCAAACCCTGCTCCCGCTTACAAACACTCTAATAGACTCGCACCCCCTGCTCCGCCTATAGAGTTTTGCAAACTCGCAAACCCTTGCTCCCGCCTATAGAGTTTTGCAAACTCGCACACCCTGCTCACTGAACTAATTCTAACTAGACAATCTGACACTACCTACAACCTAGGTGGTGATTTACCAAGACTTGATTCGAAAAGAAAACAACAAATTAAAAACAATTAAAAACTTAAAACCCTATTTGAATATAAACTAAAAACCCCCTTTTATAAAACAAAGCCTTCATTTATAAACAAGGCCGACCCTTTTGTTTTGCCTGTTCCTTTTCCTTTTGCCTTGTGAAGAGATAATGTCGGCTCTGTACGATCTGAATTAGGGCTTTGTTCCCTTGCAAAAATTAGGGCTTTCTTTGATTCTCTGGTTTGTGTCGCGCTTGCTCGCGGCTTCTCTGATGATCGATTCTGATTTGCGTTGCTCCTGCTTGCTGCTTCGCTTATGATTAATTCTCTGGTTTGCGTTGCTCTTCTGTTGATCGAGTTCGTTGTTGCGGTATGTAATTTTTTCTTTCGTTGCTGGTTAAATTGATTGCTTGAACTCGATGCCTATGATGATAATTGGGTTTGATATTTATATGAATTCGAGATACTAATCAATTCGATACTTTCCTAAATTACACTTTCCTGATTTCTGCATTCTGTGACTTGATGCGCATGGCTTTGTTTTTGAAGCGTTTGATTTACCTTGATTAACACAGCAGAGACTTTCCTCTTTTAATTATGACTTTTTCAAATTGTACACACACTTGATTTCGAACTTGTTCATCTCTGCACTGTTAATCTTCTGTCATCTTCGACTTCACTATGAATTACGACTTTGATTTTCTGGCCATCTTTGTGTTTCAGCTGCACTTGCACATGATATTGTAGTCTCTAGCCTTGCATCATGATGCAGTCTTCATTAGCTCATGTACCTGAACTTTTGACTTGGTTATCTTGTACTTTTGGATTTGCATACATATGCTTTGATGCTGTGTTGCATTGAGCTCTGTTGTTGTCTGTTGCATTGAGTTTTGATCCTTTGCTGTTCATCTGCATGTAGCTATTGCTCCCAGTGTTGCTTTGTCATTAATTTGAATTGTGCATTACTGGTCTTTGCATTTACCAGTTTCATTAAGTTGACACTGTATCTGTAGCTTGCATCACTGGTGCACATTGTTTGTTGTGACACTTGTTCACTGCTGCTTGTTGTTTCACTAGTATCAGTGATGTTGCAACTGGTTTAATGTTTGTTCAATGCATTTGCTTCAAATGTTTCACTCTGATATACATATATGCATTTGCCACTGAACTTGATTCATGCTTGTTGCATTCATTTGTTGTTTGCTTCATGTAGTTGGTCTGCATTTCTGGTTACTTGAATACAACAGCTTTCTTTTGTGTAGTTGGTCTTGTCTCCATGTATTCAATTCAATGCTGAGTTGTTTCTTTGACATTGAGACCTGTAGTTGAATACTTGTGTACATGCTTTGTCTCTGATCTTTTGTTGCTCATCTATTATGTCTACTGTCCGGTCATTGCTGTCCTTTGAGTCAGTTTGTTAGTGGAGTTCTTCGAGTCAGTTTGCATTGTTGTACTGAGTCTTGATAGCTTGCTTTCACTGTTTCATGTATATTTGCTCGAGTCACTTGTACACTTGTTCTTCATTCTGGTTGGCACTAGCATGCATTGCTGGTTGCTTTGGGATTGAACTTGAGCTTTTGTGCTGTGTCATTGTTTACCATGTTGCATGCATGTTTTCCTGTCTTTGTATTCTGGTCAGTGGTGCATTGTGCCTTGTACTTGGTCTCTGATCTGATTCTTGATCATTTCATGTTGATTTTTGAAATTTCTCTTGAGTTGAATCCAGTTTCAACACTCGGGTTTGACCTTGTGCTCGTGTCGTGATTTTAAATATATTGCACGTGAGTTGAACCCGACTTTTCATTTGGGTTTGACCTGTGCTCACCTGTCCCTGTAAATCGATCAAGTGTATATCGATGTGCACGGCCTTGTGGCATGTACAGTGATACACTGTACATTGTTCGTGTATGATGAATTCAAATGTGAATTATGACGAACAATCCAAATAACTGAGGCAAATCATATTTTCAAATTTCATTTTATGTTGCAAAAATATTTCTTTTTCAATTTTACTGCGTTAGTGAATATTTTTGCAGATTGCTCAGATGTTGGATTCAGACTGGAATGCAGTTGAAGACAAAATACGAGTGCGAGTGATATGTAGTGAGGAAATTATGTAAACTGAATTGTGATGTAATTAGAATCAAAATTGTATATGTATAGTGAGAGCTTGAATTTGTACTATTCAAAATTGTAATAAATATTTGTTTGAATAAAAAATATCTGTGTAATTTATTTTATTCAACAAATATTTATTTAATCTATGAAAAACAAAATAGTACGTTACCAAATACACTTAAATGAATATATATGTTTATTATCATCAAACAAAAACATATAAGCGCATATTCAACAATCTCCCCCTTTCGATGATAAAAAACATATATTTAAGATTTTGACCGCGTTAAATGTATTTGATCAATGTTATACTCTAATTGCTCCCCCTATTTAAATGCTTCCTCTCTATACGATGCTCCCCCTACATATATGCATATAAATAGAAATATATAGATAAGCCTAGATGCAAATGGAAAATTATTTGACCTTTGCTTGATTCTATTTGACAAAATATTAACTTTTCTCTCCCCCTTTTGTTATCAGCAAAAGAATAATAGTGTTAGAGAAAATAGAGATAAAGTGATCAATATTAATCCAACATTAAACTCAAATTGAATATAAATATTAAACTTCAATAAAAATCAAACAAAAATCATAGCTACCCTTGTTAGGCGCATATTCCACTTTTAGAAAGAATGGAAATGATGTTCTAATATAAAATCATACAATTGTATCAACTTGTGGTACATTTATATCAGGAATTTGAATATCTACTGATCATGCATAACCGTTAGGACTTTTAAATGAGATTAGTAGTATTCCAATTTAATTTTAAAAAATGAAATCAAGTATCTTCTAACCACGCATGACCGTGAGGACTTTTAAATGGGATTAGAATCAACTTGTCTATTTAATCAATTAATTTTGATATGCGTTCCATACATGCATAACCGTAAGGACTTTTAAATGAGCATGGAAGCACATAATCAAAAATCTAAGTAGTTCACCCATGCATAACCGTGAGGACTTTTAAATGAGAGTGAATACTTTGGATATTTATTTCTTTTTAAAAAAAAATATGAAATGAAAAACAAATGATCCCTGAATATAGTACCACATATCGACAAACTATATTTAAGATTTGATAAACAATGGTCGATAGAAATATGATAGATATAGAAATGGTCATGGAATCTTTACCCAACAAAAAGTTTTATAACTCTTGTTTGAATTCCTAAAGAAATTTTCCAATTATACTGTCTTGAGTAATGTTAAATATCAACACTTATCACCTTCTCAATCACTATTTATCTTTTTGATAATTAGTAGGGAGTCGGATTAGTCAAAAATCGTCATTTAAAATCAAATAAAAATGACTAATGTGAAAATATGGTCAAAAAAAATGATTTTCTTGAAGGGTTTTATAAGAAAATTTTCTGCTATTTGAAAATTATTGGAAATGAAAAATATGCAGATATTTTCTTTAAAAACGATGCAGTAACTAAATGTCTCAAAAATCACGTTCAACTAGTAATTTTTCTATCAACTAAATTACCAATGTAATCTGCATCTGAATTTCTTTTTCACTTAAAGTTATCATTAATTGAATTTGATTGACCAGGCCATGAAGTATGCAACAAAATATCTCAAAATCAAATTTAACAGCTTTTCAAATGACATTCTCTTGAATTTGAAATGAACCCGTGTAAATAATCAAAGAACCATGAATATAGAGTTAGCCAAATTATAACCAAATGTATTAATATCCAACAAAACACTATTTTTGATCCAACCTAATATAATCAAAAGATTTAGAGAATTTTATAGCGTTTTTGGCATAAATATAATCGGCCAACTATGCTGAACAAGTCAAAATCAAAATCATCATCTCTTCACAATCTCAACATTGGCTGATTTAAATCAGAATACGATGCAGATTATCACATTTAATATATCATTCAAAACATACCATTACCTGTATTACCATTACGATATTTTTTTCGTTGTTGTCATTGTGATTCTGTCACCTTTATACTAGGCTAAGGAACTTTGCTTTGTTGCTCGGTGTGCTTTTGGAACAGCCAGAATCCAAGTAGCACTATTGTTGTTCCTTAGCCTGCCACCACACCTACACGGAAAAAGATTTATGTGACCTATTTGTTTTTATAGGTCCATGGTTGTTAGTGGCAGAATATTTTGAAAAATAATTTTGTGGAGACCTAAAACTATTTATAATTGCTCCCTTCGGCACCCAAATTTGTTTTACTTTGAGAGATTTTATATTTGTTCCTTTTGGAACCCAAATTGATATAGTTTTCATGTGTTTGGGTCTATACCAACAATTATTATGATTGTGTCCAAATTTTCTACAAATTGTGCACACTGAATTTTCTTGATTAATCTTGCTTTCAACATTTTCAGATTTATTATATCCAAGTCCTTGTCTAACCGTATTAACAGTTTGCTTTCCTAATAGCATATTCAACGATTTTTCACATTTTGAGAATTTATCTAAAGTCATTGACAATTGTTGGACTTGTGTTTTGAGAGATTCATTTTCATTTATCAATTGTGTGCACTTTTTAATAGAATTCTCTCTCCTAGTATTTTCATTCTCTTTTAAAATCAGAATTTCATTTTTCAAGTGATTTTATATTGATTTCTGATTTTTTTTAATTTCCTTTTCGAATGTTGGACACTTATCACACTTAGGGATCTTACTTTGATAGGTTTTAACTAATTTTTCGAGTTGTTCATTTAATTCTATCAAAGTATCCTTTTGTGATTCAAGTTTGGCATACTTCTCCCTAAGTCGTTCAAAACAGCCATTCACTTCATGGAAATAAATAAGTAATTCAGAGTGAGTGAGTTTTGATACCTCGCTTGGCTTCATATTGTGCTCTCTGTTTTTTAATTTTTGATTTAGAGCTGGATTTCCGTATTTGCGGTTCCTCCTTTTGAATTTCTTCATTAGTAATGCCAGCTCGGCTGCTTCATCATCATCATCCTCATCACAACTGCTATTTACCAATCCTGTTAAGCACATTTCTTTAACTGAGTTGGTTGTGGAGGACATCTCATTGCTGTTGACTTTTGCTCCATATATTGCATCGAAAGTATTCCAGATTTTCTGTGCATTTTCACAACGAGAGACGAAATACAAATTATCACGATTAATATGAGAATATAATATATGCATAGCAAGAGCATTAATCGAGATAATTTCCTTATTTGTTATATCACACCCATTTTCAATAATATCCCAACATTTAATATTAACAGATTTTAAATAAAATTCCATTTTCAATTTCCAGTTCAAAAAATCCATTCCATCGAAAATAGAAGGAATAATATTGGAATGACCCTCAACAAAAGTATTATTTGGTGGATTCATAACTCTAGAGTTAAAGAAAAATACCGTGCTCTGATACCACTTGTAGGATCTAGATTAACCCTAAAGGGGGGGTGAATAGGGTTATAGCAAATTTTCTCGATTTAAACACAGAAATAAACTGGAGAAATAAATATGCTGAAAAGTAAATCACACACAAAATTTACCTAGCTTCGGCAACCCCTGCCTACTTCTGCATTCCTAAATTTCTATTAGAATTAAACAGTCTCCCGCTTACAAACACTCTAACAGACTCGCAAACCCTGCTCCCGCTTACAAACACTCTAATAGACTCGCAACCCCTGCTCCGCCTATAGAGTTTTGCAAACTCGCAAACCCTTGCTCCCGCCTATAGGGTTTTGCAAACTCGCACACCCTTCTCACTGAACTAATTCTAACTAGACAATCTGACACTACCTACAACCTAGGTGGTGATTTACCAAGACTTGATTCGAAAAGAAAATAACAAATAAAAAACAATTAAAAACTTAAAACCCTATTTGAATATAAACTAAAAACCCCCTTTTATAAAACAAAGCCTTCTTTTATAAACAAGGCCGGCCCTTTTGTTTTGCCCGTTCCTTTTCCTTTTGCCTTGTGAAGAGATAATGTCGGCTCTGTACGATTTGAATTAGGGCTTTGTTCCCTTGCAAAAATTAGGGCTTTCTTTGATTCTATGGTTTGTGTCGCACTTGCTCGCGGCTTCTCTGATGATCGATTCTGATTTGCGTTGCTCTTGCTCGCTGCTTCGCTTATGATTAATTCTCTGGTTTGCGTTGCTCCTCCGTTGATCGAGTTCGTTGTTGCGGTATGTAATTTTTTCTTTCGTTGCTGGTTAAATTGATTGCTTGAACTCGATGCCTATGATGATAATTGGGTTTGATATTTATATGAATTCGAGATACTAATCAATTCGATACTTTCCTAAATTACACTTTCCTGATTTCTGCGTTCTGTGACTTGATGCGCACAACTTTGTTTTTGAAGCGTTTGATTTACCTTGATTAACACAGCAGAGACTTTCCTCTTTTAATTTAATTATGACTTTTTCAAATTGTACACACACTTGATTTCGAACTTGTTCATCTCTGCACTGTTAATCTTCTGTCATCTTCGACTTCACTATGAATTACGACTTTGATTTTCTGGCCATCTTTGTGTTTCAGCTGCACTTGCACATGATATTGTAGTCTCTGGCCTTGCATCATGATGCAGTCTTCATTAGCTTGTGTACCTAAACTTTTGACTTGGTCATCTTGTACTTTTGGATTTGCATACATATGCTTTGATGCTGTGTTGCATTGAGCTCTGTTGTTGTCTGTTGCATTGAGTTTTGATCCTTTGCTGTTCATCTGCATGTAGCTGTTGCTCCCAGTGTTGCTTTGTCATTGATTTGAATTGTGCATTACTGGTCTCTGCATTTACCAGTTTCATTTAGTTGACACTGTATCTGTAGCTTGCATCACTGGTGCACATTGTTTGTTGTGACACTTGTTCTCTGCTGCTTGTTGTTTCACTAGTATCAGTGATGTTGCAACTGGTTTAATGTTTGTTCAATGCATTTACTTCAAATGTTTCACTCTGATATATACATGCATTTGCCACTGAACTTGATTCATGCTTGTTGCATTCATATGTTGTTTGCTTCATGTAGTTGGTCTGTATTTCTGGTTACTTGAATACAACAACTTTCTTTTGTGTAGTTGGTCTTGTCTCCATGTATTCAATTCAATGCTGAGTTGTTTCTTTGACATTGAGACCTGTAGTCGAATACTTGTGTACTTGCTTTGTCTCTGATCTTTTGTTGCTCATCTGTTATGTCTACCGTCCGGTCATTGCTGTCCTTTGAGTCAGTTTGTTAGTGGAGTTCTTCGAGTCAGTTTGCATTGTTGTACTGAGTCTTGATAGCTTGCTTTCACTGTTTCATGTGTATTTGCTCGAGTCACTTGTACACTTGTTCTTCATTCTGGTTGGCACTTGCATGTATTGCTGGTTGCTTTGGGATTGAACTTGAGCTTTTGTGCTGTGTCATTGTTTACCATGTTGCATGCATGTTTTCCTGTCTTTGTATTCTGGTCAGTGGTGCACTGTGCCTTGTACTTGGTCTCTGATCTGATTCTTGATCATTTCATGTTGATTTTTGAAATTTCACTTGAGTTGAATCCAGTTTCAACACTCGGGTTTGACCTTGTGCTCGTGTCGTGATTTTAAATATATTGCACGTGAGTTGAACCCGGCTTTTCATTTGGGTTTGACCTGTGCTCACCTGTCCCTGTAAATCGATCAAGCGTATATCGATGTGCACGGCCTTGTGGCATGTACAGTGATACAATGTACATTGTTCGTGTATGATGAATTCAAATGTGAATTATGACGAACAATCAAAATAACTGAGGCAAATCATATTTTCAAATTTCATTTTATGTTGCAAAAATATTTCTTTTTCAATTTTACTGCGTTAGTGGATATTTTTGCAGATTGCTCAGATGTTGGATTCAAACTGGAATGCAGTTGAAGACAAAATACGAGTGCGAGTGATATGTAGTGAGGAAATTATGTAAACTGAATTGTGATGTAATTAGAATCAAAATTGTATATGTATAGTGGGAGCTTGAATTTGTACTATTCAAAATTGTAATAAATATTTGTTTGAATAAAAATATCCGTGTAATTTATTTTATTCAACAAATATTTATTTAATCTATGAAAAACAAAATAGTACATTACCAAATGCATTTAAATGAATATATATGTTTATTATCATCAAACAAAAACATATAAGCGCATATTCAACAAATTCAACCCAATATACATCAATTATCAGCTTTAGTTTCAACTCAAGTTGATTCAAATCAAAGTAGCAGATCAAAAATCTATTCCAGTTTCCTTTCAAAATCCTGTTCTCCGTTCAACCTTAAAAAAGTGAGAAAATCTCTTGAATCTGTTATTATATCTTGATGTTTGGATAATACTTGAAAGCATGATGGTGGAAATGGTTTGTATGAATGTAAAATATGATTGCATGCCTGTATATTTTGTGTGCACAGGAAATGTATCTCTGTTCTTACTTTACAGGTTTTAAAACCTGTTCAAAATTTAAAATATAATTCCATAATCCCTTTTAGGCTTTGATGTTTGAATAACATGTGTTTGAGTAAACACAATCTTAATTTTAAAAACACTATTAAGTGCTATCAATATATAGGATTGCTGGAAATAAGCAATGTCAGAGAAAAATCAACACAAGTCAAAAAATCGAGTTTTAAATTACCAATCTTTGATTATATAATCAAATTCACATTCAAAAATGATGAATTTTAATAATAATATTATGATTTTTATGTAACGACCCGATATTTTCAACCATTCAAATCGACAATCAAACCACACATGCCTGACTTGAATAACTCAAATACCGAATTGTTAATTTAAATTTGGTAAAACTCAGAATATACAATAAATAAATCACAGATCACAGACACAGAGTAATATAATAATGCATCGGAAGAAAGGAGATAGTAGTTCATGAAGCTACTATATATACATCAGAGTTAAACAAGATACAACATAAGTTCAAAACGATAATTAAGTGCAAAGCTGAGTACATCACTGGAATCAACTGAATGACTGGAATTGACTGAATACTGAAATTGAAATAGATAGCTGGATCTTCAAGCAAAGCCCCAATTCCGAAGATGAGTCTCTACTGCTGTATCACTCAGTCTGACCTGAGCGTAAAGCAAAACACAGAACACTCGAGTCAGGACATACATAATTGTACAATGTAAACCAACTCAAGTGAACTGTAATATAAGGTACAAGTAACTTAAAGGATGTTTGGACCGCCCATCCTCTAAGGATCCGTTAAACTATTTACTATGTAGCAATATTTCGCTATTATAATAATGTCTATAGTAAAATAAACTTACTTTTAAATAGCGTCAAGGCTTTACATTTTCCACCTTAACACATAATAGTCTCAGTAGACCATCCAGTATCATAATATCTGCTAATCAGGAGGCTACTAGAGGATATTCCACAGGCTACGGGAGAAAACCAAACTCGTACAAGGCACGCTAGGATAGGTGACATGGCACAACAAGGCAATGCCAGGGTAGATATACCAATTACTCAGCCGGGCTGGTGGTGACGCGTAGCGCGCAGCTACCGCCCACCTCGAGCCACACCCCCAAAAATCAAAGGGCCCAAATGAATCATAAAGTAATAGAATGGTATCGAAGGAGTGTGTCCGATAAGAGGAGCTACCTCACTAGCCCGAGAATCTCTCCTGTTTTAGCTACCTTATGCCAACTCACGGGAGTCGGGTCCATGTATATACCTCAAAGGAACGCCGCCGCCATCCTACTTCATTCTGGAATCTCTACCGCGTGCACGTTTGTTAAGTGGTTTTTGGAGTTGGTAGAGAGTATGACAAATTCCGATCCCGATCACTTTAACAACCAAACGTTATTATTATCCATGGATATTTATTTCAAAACATTTCTATTCCAAAACCATTTAAAGATTAAATACCATAACTTTCTAAAATAATATACATTTTCAAAAATGGCAATATTTCAAATCCATATACTTTCCAACATAATATCCATTTCAAAACTAAATACTATATTATTTTATTCCCAAAACCAAATCAATATGTCTATTCCATTTCAAAACCAAATTAATATATCATTTAAATAAAACCCAAATTTCCAGGTCGTTGAATATTTCCTTCAATTTATTAAACTTGAAATATTCCTTTACAACATTTAACCCAAACCACTTAATAAAGTCATACTCTTAAATCTTCAATTTGAATAAGTTCCAAATTTATTCATTTAAATACAATTCTTATTTAAATACAGTTTCAAATAAATTCATTTCCAAAGCCAAATTACTTTCAAGTTATAACAACTCTGAAACCAAACACTTTGAAACAAATTTTTTAGACCATTTAAATTCAATGTTAATATCTTCCAAACAAGATTCATTTAACCATTTAAATTCAATTTCAAAAAATATTCATTTCAAGGTTGTAGCATTTATAAGTCTATTCATTCAATTATAACTTTTCCAAAACATTGTATATTTCAACTACATTAAAATTTCAATTTTTAGCCAATTTAACTTATAAAAATCACATTTCACGCATCAAAAATATTCATTTGGATATTATTTAACTTATGATTTAATAAAATAAATTTTATCAATAAATATCCAAATTAAACTATAATTCATTAGTAAGTCAAAATTACCCTGTTTTACTTAACTTTTATTTTTAACAAATAACTTTACACCTTATTTTAAAATATCCATCCCACAAATAAAATACCCTATCACTAAATTTACTTAACTTTCATTTGAAAACTAAATTTCCAATTATCAAGTTAAATCATTTTAAGTTGCATTTTTCCATTTAAATCATAATCATTTATTTTTACAAGACATAACCATAAATCAAGTATTTTCTCATAGTAAATATAACGGTCCAATCCTCTTTATAAATCTATTCATATAGACATCAATTAATTATGATTCCAAATTAAATAAATTTTATTACTAAGTCCAATCAAAACTGTAGTTCATTTTATCCACTCAAAATACATTATTTACTATACAAACCATATTCATTTCAAGAAATAACCTTTATTAAATTTACTAGGTTAGATTTTAGATTCCAAATTAAATCAAAGTTAATTATTATAATATTGATCATAAATAAAATCTTTAAATTACAATTTAAACCAAATAAAGATTTTTAAATTACAATCTAAACCAATTATCAACTCATGCAATTTTAACTTATAGGAAATCAATATCTCAATATCTCTTTATATTCAACTTTAAATCAACTTTTTTCTCAAAATTCCATATATTCAAAATTCAAAATACTTAATAAATTTAGACAACTATTATAAAAATTTATCCATGGCCCTGTATAAAATTTTCTAACCTAGGTCAAGTGAAATAGATATGCATCATTTCAATCCGTAATTTAAAAAAAAAATCTGGGTTCTATCATTCCAAACCCGCAATCTGAAGTATAATAAATACAATAAAAATCACTCGATCCTATCATTTCAGTCCATAATGATTTTACCTTATTCTACAGTCCGTTTGGGTATGTATCATTTCAACCCATAGAGATAGGGAACTTGCGGTGGGATAAACAGGAAATAAAATAACAGTATAACATACAATATCATATCAGATGATGTAACAGGTATATAAACAGCATTTGATATCATATAAACACATCACATCCAGGTATGAACATAGCATATTAATTTCTACAATTCACTTGTCATCATTTCACAATTGTATAAGTACGTAATGTCTAGAGTGAATAACTCACCTTTTTAAAGCTAGGATTGAAATTCAAACCCAAATCTAAACTCCGCATAGCACGAAAAGGCACGACAAAGCACGACTATATTCTTTTGAGTGGATGAAGAGTCGGATCCAAATCATGTATACGAACAATTATACAAATATTAGTGTAAAATTCAACATACAAGATTATGAATCAAACAATGAACAATATGGATCAAAGGGACATAACCTTTTGATAAAACAAAGCAAAATGCAAACTTGAGTGAAAAGAGAGCCAAAATCCACATCTTGTACATAAAAAAATAAAGCAAACAAATATCACAAACATAAGAACATGATTCAATACAAAGAATAGAGGTTACAACAATGAAAAATAGGAAATAAAATGACATAACCTTCATAAATCAAAGCAAGGTGATCAATACATGGCTTGGTTTGGTCAAAGTTTTGGTGATGTTGTCTTCATGGTGGTCATGGCCATGGATGGTGGTGGTGGAGATGGTGTAGTGGTCGGCTATAAGGGTGAGGCCGAGCTAGGCATGAAGGAAACAAAAGAAAAAAAAATAGAAAAGAGGAAAAGAAGGAGGAAGCCATAACTTTTCTGTATTTTTTTTCTCTCTGGAACGCAAATGAGATGAGAAGTTTTTCTATACGTGAATTAGATATGGAGTGGCGGCTAGGGTTTACAAATAAAAGTGAACGGGTAAGGAAAGATGAGAAGGCAAGAAAGGAAAAGGCAACAAATAAAGGTGAAAGAAACTTGTATATATTTTGTTCTTAAATGCAAATGAAAGCGAGAAGTTTTGAAATGGGAAATAAATCTTTTTGTACGTGATTTGTGGAATGATTTGTCATTGCTAGGAAAAAGAAATACACGGCTAAGCAAGTAAGAAAGAGGCCATGCAAATGAAAAGGCAAGAAATTAAAACATGTAACCTATGACTCCTTGATTTTCTCCAACCATTTATAAAAAAATTAAACAAATAAAAATCCAATAAATGATCAAAGTGCAAACTAAAATAAAATAAAATAACATAGAAAATAAAAATATAGCGATGAACATAGAAAAATAGAAATTGAAATACAGAAAATAGCTGCGTGTAAAACGCTGTGCTTTACCTAGTTTAAAAAGTATAAGTTTTAAATCCCCAATAAATCCATATATTTGATTTCTCAATCTTGTTATTGAATCAACTGTTAACTTATTCTTTTATGGGTAATATTAACATTGGTTTATATACTAATACATTAATAATTTCCCAATTCATCCAAATTTCAATTTACATAGTATTTAATTTCATTTACCTACAATAAATCCATCTATTATGGATTGAATTATAATTAATTTATTCCCAATAACTGTCTTGCTTCAATTCTACTGTTTTTATTAAATCTATTATCACTCTATAAATCTAGTTATTATTTGTTTATCTTTCATTACATAAATATATATTTAAATTTTCATCTTTCTTTTGTAATAACTATTATTTTCTGTTATATTGAATTTGCCAAATATATACAATTATTATAATTAAAACCTCAATCAATTTATTCAACTTGGTTTCATCCTTTATTTCATCTTATGAATAAAATATACATTTCCATTTATGTCATTACATTCACACTTTACAGTTACAGTCCTATCTCACATTATTGAACATTTACCTACATTTGAATGTAATTGATTTCCTACTCTGAATTTAACAGCTTAAATAAAAAGGTGACTTGCATAAATATTATCACTAACTTATATTACACTCAAGTTTATTATTTCCACTAATTATCAAAATTGCTTATATAATGTTGAATTCATTCAGTTACCATATATTTATATACTTAGATTCAATTTTATACCCAAATGTAACAGTTACAACTATATTAATAGACCTATTAAATAGTAACTTACAACCGTTACTATAACCTTTAATTTACATTTCATTTTTAACACTCACTTCATTATAAATTATAATGTTTTTTTTCTTTCTTTCTAAATTTATTTGCAAAATCATATTAAATTAACAAGTTTAATTATTGAAATTTACGGGTCCTTACACTCTTCCCTACTCAAAACTTTTCGTCATCGAAAAAGAAAAAAGAAGGGCAAAGAAAGAATTAAGTAAGCAATACATCTTATTCAAAATACTAACTTTATAAACAAATAAATTTACAAAATTAATTAATTTGAATAAAATATACCAATTTATTTAAAAAATTCCTTTAACACTATTTTATATTGTAAGTTATTCAATTAAACTTTTATTCTATTTACCTCAATTAATCCTTTTTATAACTAAAATTTAAGTGTATAACATTTATTACAGCCACTCAAATTTTATTTTTAAAAATCCCAGTTTATATTGTATATTATCCAATTACATAGTTAACTTTTAATGATTAAGGTAAGTTATATTGGGATGCAATTGAATATTATACAAATAAAATATTTCTTAATTCAATTATTCAAGTTTACATATTTATTCAAAATTTTGGTTTCATTTATAATTGAAATCATCTTGTAAGATAAAATTTAAGAATTAAATTTTCGATTAACTTCAAACTGTTTTAGAGATAAGTTAATATACACAATACATATAATATATATCAAATAGAATTTGAAATCATATACCAATATACATATTATAAATCAAGTCATATTTTTAGGAATCCAAATCAATTTAATTATCTAAAGCAAGATTGTAACAAAACTACAGAATGGTCTCTTCACTTCGAAACTCGTAAATGAAAGTCGATGATGCTAAAGTCATCATCGAAATTATTTTCCAACGACAAAGAAAAGAGCATCGATTTACAAATTAAAATTTCCTTGAAATAATTTCTACTTGAAATAATTTCTACTTGAAATACTTTGAATAATATATCCTTTAGAACTTTAAACACAAAGTTTGAAACCATCGGAAATTAAACTCTTAGTTTCTCGTTTTAAATTCATTTAAATTTACAAATTGATTCATAGCCATGTTTTATATAGTTCAATTATTTATATATGAACAAAAGCTAATGCTTACAACATACAAAGTCAAATATTATTTCTTAATACCAATTCAATTTAATTATCAAAGTTCAGAAAATCATCCTTATATACCTATACAATATAATTGTACAAAATTTATTTCATTTACTAAATTTGAAAATTATATTGTGTCGGTTTGCTCTGTTCAAGTGTTTTGGAGATCCTATCGATAACGTTGATCAGACAAATCGATCGAAAACCCAAATCAACATCTACAACTCAAACAAGACAATATATAAAACATTTTAAATATAGATTTATAAATAAACTATATAGGAATAGATTTTCAAAGCAAGGATATATTCAAATTTGTGACGTCCCGTCTTTCATTCCACAGAAAAACGTATCATCAATAAGAAAAGAAAGAGATAGAAATAAAAGATAGAAAGAAAAGAAACAACAAACATTAGAATCTCACAGCGGAAGTGAACAAAATATAATATTACATATATCCCTTACATAATTTACATATCAGAGTTCACAAAATAATACTACTCCATTACATCAGCCATTCATAATAGTTCTTACAACCCAAACAACCCAAAATATAACACCCAAAATGCCACTATAGAGAATATAGATAGATAGTACGTCTGGACTCCAGCTCCAGCCTCCAAAATATATGCTAATCCAAACCTAATCACTTGGCTACTCATAAAAATTTGAGTACCCAAGAGTTTATGAAAACAAAATAAACTCCGGGTCAGACATGGGTCTGGTGTGAGTAAATCAGTTAAAGTTGCTTAACTTTTAAAATCATTTGAAACAAAAGGTATCACGTAAGACTTCCCACAAATAAACACGGGTAAGTTTTTACCTTACTCTAACCAAAATATTTGATAGGAAATTCAGTGATATTATAATAGGGTCTAGGGTTTTCAAATAAATAGAAAATTGGCGAAATTGTTACATTCATTAAATTCCAGCTACTAGCCACGGAAGTGGGTAATACAATCAAAACTGTATATCTCGTAGGGAAATTGGATTTCCATCAATGGCAGGGCTACTGGGGTACCGCCCGTCACAGTACGGGGCCTAGATCACCGTACCGAGGAGCCACCCTAACTTCCCTGCAACACAAGGCCGGACCCATCCCTTACTGGATAGTTCCGAACAAGACAACCCCGCAGTTGTGGCCAACAACTGCCCACACAGCCGAATATATAAGGGACTTCTAGAAAGGGGTAAATCTCACTCTTAAGTGGGGGCTACCCACGAAGCCTTGCTGCACCTCCCCTGTTTTAGCCATTCCCGGTTGATGAGGCTTGAGGTTACGATTACCTTTATAAAGAACTCATCTCTTAGAATGCTCATCGTCCACCTAACGATGATTTGAAAGCATTCAATCCATACAAGTTCGTTCCGGGTACGAACGAAACCGAAGGCATTATCTCGTTACACTCGTTTTGGAATCACCCTCAAAGTTAACGACGATAACCCTTGCACTTTGATTCTCCATCTCGAATCTATAAGTACTATTCCGTCAACTCATTACGGAATCACCCACAGAGTTATACTGACGTATAGCCCTTACACCTCGAGTCTTCGCTCTTCACATAAGATTCACGACCTAACGTTATTTGGAATCGATGTGGTTTTCGGATATCCAAATATGAAAACCCGATCCCGGTCTCATCGAAAACCAAAGCGTGTCTTTTAGGTCCAAGTTGTTTAAAGGTTTTAAACAATTCAATTCAGATTTTAAACAAAGCATCACATAGCATTATCAACAGATAATAACTAAT
The DNA here is from genome assembly GCA_030765085.1 of Allium cepa. Lineage (NCBI taxonomy): Eukaryota > Viridiplantae > Streptophyta > Magnoliopsida > Asparagales > Amaryllidaceae > Allium > Allium cepa. The sequence continues at coordinate 323,438,843 of CM060946.1, read as the reverse complement.
ATCTATCACAGATATACAACATCCCATCACAGAATATAACTCAACTATCATTCAACAGATATCAACCATATTCAGATATCAATTCAAACAATCATCTATAAGCAATCACTACTTAAATTCATGCTATAATTAATTTAATTAATTTAAATTAAATTGATTACTTCAGAATTTATCCCTTAATCTTGCTTAACCAAACATTAATTAATTAATCACAACCTTTAATTAATTAATCACCTCTTCATTATCTCATTATTAATTAATTGCTACTTAATTAATTAATAATCTTTATTAATTATCAATTAATTACTATAATTATTTATTAATTAAACTTCGATAAAATTTTTAATCATTCCTTAATTGGTTATTAATTAACCCTTAATTTATAATTAATTAACCTTAATTACTCTATTAATCACAAATTAATTTATCTTAATTATTTAATTAATTATAATTAATTATCTTAATTACTAAATTAATTATAATTAATTAACCTTAATCATTTAATTAATTAAATCTTAATCATTTAATTAATTAACTATTAATTATAATTTAATTAATGTTTAATTACTTAATTAATTAACCCAAATCATTTACTTAATTAATTTTTAATCACCAATTAATTAATTACTAATCATTTAATTAATTAGTTATTAATCACTTATTAATTAATCTTAATTATTTAATTATTAATTATAATTTAATTTTATTCTTAATTATCCATTAAATAATCCATAAGTAATTTAATTAAATCTTAACCAATTAATTAACCTAAATTAATTAATTAATTCCAATCCTAATTACAAAATAATTAAAGTAAACTTTTATTTCAATATTTAATTAACTTCCAAAACAAAACAATTTCATTTATCATTTAAAATTTTACATATTTAAATATTTCAATTCATTAAAACTAATTACCCTTTGAAAAAGTTAGATTTAACATGTAAATCATTTCAAAACTTCAACAAATAAATATGATTTCCTTTGGAAATAAAATATTTGATCCTTTATAAAGTAGTGAAGCTATAAAAAATTTAAATTTAAACATAAAACAAAATTGAAATTTTAAAAAAAGTTTTGAACTTGTCTTCATTCATGTTGATATAAGCTCGACCAAACCCAACTAACAAATACTATCTATATACTTATCTCCCCTTCCTTCTCATTCTTACCTGAACCATCAAACCCACGCAAACATAGCTACTCACACCCGAGCACAATCACGAGTTCTCGACCAAATACTCGAGCGTTACTTCGAGTAAAACCCACGCGCACGCGAACCTATCTCCACTGATACAAACCCCTTCCTCGTGCACATGCACGGTGCTCCGGCGTCGCCGCCGCCACCCACGACACCACACTCAAGTTCCATCTCGACCAACGACCCAACTCCAGCCCTCCATCCTCACTTACACGAACGCAATCGAAATAGAGACAGCTCAATCCCAAAACCCAAAACTGCATCACTAGAAAATCCCCTCGTCCACGGCGAGCCGACCACCGAACATTGCCAAACCTCGGCCACATCCCCACATGACCCTAACGCATCTCCACTCCAAGCCGTTCGCAACTCGATCACCTCCATGCTCCACACTCTTGAATTCTTCAAACTCAAAAACTCAGAGTCTAAAAACCCTAAAAATCGAAATTCTAAATTCTCTGTTGAAATTTAATTTCAACCAATATTTTTTTAGTGTTAAGCAACATGAAACACAACTACCATCCAAATTTCAAAGCTTAAAATAAACTCATTCACACGAATTTGACAAAAGCCCCAAATTCAGCATTTCTCAAATTTCATCTTCCTCTTAAAGTTAAAAATTATGATTGTTGTCCTAAAATTCATATTATGCATTGTAGATTTAGGATAAAATCTTGTTTCATTAAAATTCGAACAAAATTTACATGATATAATTACTTGGTTTTTACTGCATATTTTGTTTTCTGCAGTTTTTAACAGTTTCATAAGCATATTTACTCTTAATACTTAATTCAGGTTAAATCAAACCTGTACATTGAATATTTCAACTTAACAATGATCTATTTCATATAAATTTGGAGTTTTTGTTTTAAACTTCCTCAGAACTTTGAAAATACAGAGTACAACAATTGCTTTTAAACATGCACAGCTAAATTTAAAACTTGTAAACAAATATTCTACCACATAGAAAACATGCAAGCATTTTCAGAACAAACATTCACATGCAACATATTTTTATACTTCAAGTTTTGATTTAAAATTTACTCACCTGATATTGTTGCTAAGCCATAAACTGCTGGAAAAAGAAATATGAACTGCAGGCCTTTAAAAACTGAAATCACTTGATGTTGTTGCTTTGAAGATGCCTCAAACTTGAATTTGTTTGCTTAGCTTTTGAAATGCTTTAAATCTTGAATAAGTTGGTGCTAAAACTTAGTTATGTTTCAGAAGTTTGTTGAAGATTCAGGAACTATGATTTTCAGGTTCCTTTACTGCAATTTACTGCAAACTTTGTTTTGAAGAGAAGCTTGAATGTTTGATTTAAATTTGGTTGAAGAAGTAGATTTGATTTTCAGAAATTTGTTGAAGATGTAGAGCTTGGTGAAGTTCTGATTTTTGAAAATGGAGGATGTAAAATTTCTTTTTACTAAAGTGAGAAAGTATGCATGAATAATTTGTTTTATAAAAATTTAAAGAAAAGAAAAACTACATTATGACACTTGTCAAAATAATGGTTAAATTCCTAACACATGTTTATTAATATGCTTAGATGTTAACATGTGTTTTATTTCATGCAAAAATGAAATTTAAATTTTTACTTAATTGATTTCCTTATATATGTTTATATTTAATCCTTAAATCAATTCCCTTTTTAAATAATAAATATAAAACCAATGTTATAACATAATTAAAATTATGGGAACATAACTTAGTACTCCAAGTATAATTTTAGAATAAAAATTAACATAGTTTCAATCTTTTAATATATCAATTCAAACACAAATTGAATTCTAAAAATCCAATTCAAGATCAAATTTGGTATGAATAAAATCTTAACACATTCAATTCCTTATATTAGTTTTTTTAGTTGAAATAAATTTATATTTACCATTCATTTATTAGTTGTTGAATAAAATAACAACATTTATCAATTTAAATTAATTTTATTATATAGATTATCATATTTAAATCCGGTGTGAAATTCTGGGATATTACAATCTTCCCCCCTTAAAAGAATTTCGTCCCCGAAATTTAAACAAAAGATAATCCAAATTTTTTTATTTTATTCAACACTTCAAACATACATAACATCCATACATAAGCAACCATCAAACAAAACATCCAAACAAACATACATCCAATACAAACACCACTAGCTATCCGGACATATATCCGGATAAGCCTTCCTAATACTGTCCAAAGTCTCCCAGGTACAATCTCTGGGATCCTCACTCCACTGGACTTTAACAAGCTTCACAATCTTGCTTCTGAGCTGCCTCTCATCTTGATCAACAATTTGAACAGGATGTCGGACAACTGGCAAATCCGGCTCAACCTCTAATTCCTCCTGCACAGCTGGCTCCACAATAAGAGATGGATCATGCACATATTTCCGTAGATGAGATAAATGGAAAACATTATGAATCCCAGCCATCCGGACTGGCAATTCAATCCTGTATGCTACAGCACCAATTCTCTCGAGAACTCTGAATGGACCAATGAATCTCGGAGCGAGTTTCCCTGTCTTCCCGAATCTTATAACTCCTTTAATAGGGGAAACTTTTACAAAGACCAAATCACCAATCTCGAATTCCAATTGTCTTCGTCTCTTATCAGCATATTTCTTTTGTCGATCCTAAGCAGCCCTCATCCTTTTCTTGATCAGCTCGGCTTTAGCAGATGCTTCACGGGTCAAATCTGGTCCAAGCACAATATGATCCTTCGACTCAATCCAACAAGCTGGAGATCTACACGGTCTTCCATATAATGCTTCATAAGGAGCCATCTTGATGCTTGCTTGATAACTGTTATTATACGAGAACTCCACCAGATGTAGATGATCCTCCAACGACCCTCCAAAATCTAATACACAGGCTCTCAGTATATCTTCTAGAATTCGGTTAAGCCTTTCTGTTTGTCCATCTGTTTGTGGATGATATGTTGTACTCAATCTCAAATTAGTTCCCAAAGCTGATTGCAATGCCTCCTAGAATTTGCTGGTGAAAATCGGATCTCGATCACTTACAATGCTGACTGGAACGCCATGCAATCTTACAATCTCCTTCAAGAAAATTTCAGCCAAAGAAACTGCAGTTTGGGTTGCTTTAACTGGAATAAAATGGGCGCTCTTGGTAAGACGATCCACAATTACCCATATTCCTTCATTACCCTTCTTAGTTCTAGGCAGTTCGTCGATGAAGTCCATTGCAATCATCTCCCATTTCCATGTCGGGACCTCCAAAGGTTGTAACAAACCGGCTTGCTTCTGCTGATCTCCTTTCACTTGCTGGCAGGTAGCACAATTATTGACGAATTTGGCTACATCCTCCTTCACGCCCTTCCACCAAAAGACCCTTTTCATATCCTTGTACATCTTCGAGATTCCAGGATGGATATTTAATCTGGAGCGATGACTTTCAGACAATACTTCCTGACGCAGATTTCTATCATATGGAACACAGATCCTTCCGTTAATCCTTAGCGTTCCTTGATCATCAATCTCAAAACTAGGACACTGCCCCCTCTTAACTCTTCTGATAATTCTTCTTAACTTACTATCAGATTCCTGCCTGCGTGAAATCCTTTCCAGAAGAGATGGAATCACTTCCAAAAGAGAAAGAACCGCATTTCTGCTAAGAGCGTCTGCCACGACGTTCGCCTTCCCTGGAGTATACAGAATATCCAAATCGTATGACGCCAAGAATTCAACCCATCTCTGCTGTCTTAGATTAAGATCTTTCTGAGAGAAAAGATATTTCAACGGTTTGTGATCCGTGAATAACTCAAACTTTTCTCCTAAAAGATAATGCCTCCAAATCTTAAGAGCAAAAACAATAGCCAACAGCTCTAGATCATGCGTAGCGTAGTTTTTCTCATGTGGCTTCAACTGCCGAATCGCATACGCAATAACCCTACCATTCTGCATAAGAACAGCTCCCAATCCAACAGTACAGGCATCAGTATACACTTCAAACTTGCTCTTACCATCAGGAATAGCCAACACAGGAGCACTTGTCAACTTTGCCTTCAGTTTCTGGAAAGCTTCCTCACACTCCGGTGTCCACTTGAATTTAGCTCCCTTCCTTGTCAGCTTCGTTAGTTGAGAAGAGATCTTAGAATAATCCTTAATAAACTTCCTGTAGTAACCAGCCAATTCAAGAAAACTGCGAACTTCCGTAGGAGTCCGAGGCTGCTTCCATTCCAAAATAGTCTCAACTTTAGCAGGATCTACAGAGATTCCCTCACCAAAAACAATGTGGCCTAAAAATTTTACTTCTGATTTCCAAAAATGACACTTAGAGAACTTCGCCTTCAGCACATGCCTTCTCAAAGTTTCCAAAACTATTCTCAAGTGCTGCTTGTGCTCTTCTTCCGATTTAGAATAAACCAAAATATCATCGATGAAGACCAAAACAAACTTATTCAGAACATCTCTAAAGACTCGGTTCATCAGATCAACAAAATAAGCAGGAGCGTTGGTTAACCCGAAAGGCATAACCAACCACTCATAGAAATAATTAGGTCCCCTAAATGCGGTTAAGGGAATACTGTCCTCAACTACCCTTAACTGATGGAAACCTGATGCTAGATCTAACTGAGAAAAGACAGATGCACCATGAAGCTGGTCGAAGAGATCATCAATGCGAGGAAGAGGATACTTATTCCGAATGGTCACCTTGTTCAATTCACGGTAGTCCACACAGAACCTTAGCGACCCATCCGACTTAGTGACAAAAACTGCAGCAGAACCCCAACAGGAAAAACTTGGTCTAATAAAACCCTTCTCCAACAAATCTTGAGTTTGCTTCACTAATTCCTCCCTCTCCCTTGGAGCCATCCTCCTACTTGGTTGAATTACAGGTACTGCACCAGGAACCAAATCTATAAGGAACTCTATTTCCCGATGCGGAGGCAAACATTTAACTTCCTCAAATACGTCGGAGAAATCCCGGACTACTTCGATATCTACAACCTCTTCTTGAGAAGTCTCCACTCCATGTAAAAGACTACTTAAGTGGATTCCAGAGTTATCACACATTACTCTGGCAATCCTACCCAGATCAATTTCCAACGAAACTGTTTTTTCATCACAATTTAAGATAGCTTTATATCTGTCAAGCCAATCCATTCCCAATATAAGGTCGAAACCTTGAAAATCCAATACATAAGGATCACAGGAAAAACTATGGGATAGATAGGAGATTCTCAAATCCTTACAAATCCTATCCAATTTGGTTACTCCTCCTATAGGATTTGATACACAAATGGGATTGTCTACAATACTAGGAGCAAGTAAGAAATTCTCTACAGTTCCCAGGGAAATGAAACTTAAAGAAGCACCAGAATCAAATAAGACTTTAATATATATTCCATTTAAAAGTAAAGCACCTTCTAAAACTCCCTTGCCCTTCGATGAGTTCGATGGTGCGCCTTCTAAAGCAAATACTTTGTTCTGTTGAACCTTATGAAGGAGCGGACAGTCTCTAGTCATGTGTCCCGGTTGGTGACAGTTAAAGCAAAGCGACTTCTGAACTAAGGCTGACCCTGGTCCACTATACTGCTGCCGCTGCTGTTGTTGCTTCCTTTCTTGAGGACAGTGATTTGCCAAATGTCCCATTTGATTACAATTATAGCATTTTCGGGGTCCATTATTATTCCCAGACTTCTTCTTATTTTTCTTCTTCCAGTTAGGATTGAATTTCCTCTTATTATGGTTAGAAGAATTCCCTCCTGATGTAGCAACTTGTGCCACTGACCTCTTCTTCATCAAGTCTTCATACCTTAACGCCATATCAATAAGATCCACAAAAGACCCTTTCAGATGTGCAGTCATTCGCTCATGATACCCAGGCCTCAACCCTTGGACAAACATCTTGTTCTTCTTAAGAGGTGTGTCTATAAGTCCTGGTCCGTAGCAAGATAACTCGTTGAACTTTGTCTCGTATTGAGCTATGGACATATTCCCTTGTTTCAGATTCAGAAAATATTGATAAAGCCGAGTTCTTCCTGCAGCAGGCATATACTTTTCCTCAAACCTCTCCTCAAATTCTTCCCAAGACATACCATCCTCCGAGATATTAGCAATCACTGAAATCCACCATACTGCAGCACCACTCTGCAATTGCCACGCAGCCATTATTCTCTTCTTCTCATCAGATAACCTCATGCTCTTAAAAATCTTCTCACAGGAGCGAATCCATTCTTGAACTTCAATTATAGTTTCTGATCCTTGAAATGGTTTCCCTCCTTGATGAACAAAATCCTTGCATAAGGCGACAAAACTAGCTGAAGACGTAACTGGATTAACAGTCTCATCATCAGTCTGCTCTCTTCAGTTACTGGTTGATCCACTTCCAACAACTCTTCCCCTTCGGCCTCGTGAACTCATATTGGCTACCTGAACAGGTAATCCAATCAATTTAGATAGGGATATAGTTATATAAGAAAATTACAAATACGCACTCTCAAGATAGATACTACTTCAGAGCCTAGGTGTTTCTCAACCTGGCTCTGATACCAACTGTGACGACCCGTCTTTCATTCCACAGAAAAATGTATCATCAATAAGAAAAGAAAGAGATAGAAATAGAAAGATAGAAAGAAAAGAAACAACAAACATCAGAGTCTCACAGCGGAAACGAACAAAATATAATATTACATATATCCCTTACATAATTTACATATCAGAGTTCGCAAAATAATACTACTCCATTACATCAGCCATTCATAATAGTTCTTACAACCCAAACAACCCAAAATATAACACCCAAAATGCCACTATAGAGAATATAGATAGATAGTACGTCTGGACTCCAACTGCAGCCTCCAAAATATATGCTAATCCAAACCTAATCACTTGGCTACTCATAAAAATTTGAGTACCCAAGAGTTTATGAAAACAAAATAAACTCCGGGTCAGATATGGGTCTGGTGTGAGTAAATCAGTTAAAGTTGCTTAACTTTTAATATCATTTGAAACAAAAGATATCCCGTAAGACTTCCCACAAATAAACACGGGTAAGTTTTTACCTTACGCTAACCAAAACATTTGATAGGAAATTCAGTGATATTATAATAGGTTCTAGGGTTTTCAAATAAATAGAAAATAGCCGAAATTGTTACATTCATTAAATTCCAGCTACTAGCCACGGAAGTGGGTAATACAATCAAAATCGTATAGTCTCGTAGGGAAATTGGATTTCCATCAATGGCAGGGCTACTGGGGTACTGCCCGTCACAGTACGGGGCCTAGATCACCGTACCGAGGAGCCACCTTAACTCCCCTGCAACACAAGGCCGGACCCATCCCTTACTGGATAGTTCCGAACAAGACAACCCCACAGTTGTGGCCAACAACTGCCCACACAGCCGAATATATAAGGGACTTCTAGACAGGGGTAAATCTCACTCTCAAGTGGGGGCTACCCACGAAGCCTTGCTGCACCTCACCTGTTTTAGCCTTTCCCGGTTGATGAGGCTTGAGGTTACGATTACCTTTATAAAGAACTCATCTCTTAGAATGCTCATCGTCCACCTGATGATGATCTGAAAGCATTCAATCCATACAAGTTCGTTCCGGGTTCGAACGAAACCGAAGGCATTATCTCGTTACACTCGTTTTGGAATCACCCTCAAAGTTAACGACGATAACCCTCAAAGTTAACGACGTTTTGGAATCACCCTCAAATTTAATCATTCCTTAATTGGTTATTAATTAACCCTTAATTTATAATTAATTAACCTTAATTACTCTATTAATCACAAATTAATTTATCATAATTATTTAATTAATTATAATTAATTAAGTAATTACTAAATTAATTACAATTAATTAACCTTAATCATTTAATTAATTAAATCTTAATCATTTAATTAATTAACTATTAATTATAATTTAATTAATGTTTAATTACTTAATTAATTAACCCAAATCATTTACTTAATTAATTCTTAATCACCAATTAATTAATTACTAATCATTTAATTAATTAGTTATTAATCACTTATTAATTAATCTAAATTATTTAATTATTAATTATTAATTATAATTTAATTTTATTCTTAATTATCCATTAAATAATCCATAAGTAATTTAATTAAATCTTAACCAATTAATTAACCTAAATTAATTAATTAATTCCAATCCTAATTACTAAATAATTAAAGTAAACTTTTATTTCAATATTTAATTAACTTCCAAAACAAAACAATTTCATTTATCATTTAAAACTTTTACATATTTAAATATCTCAATTCATTAAAACTAATTACCCTTTGAAAAAGTTAGATTTAACATGTAAATCATTTCAAAACTTCAACAAATAAATATGATTTCCTTTGGAAATAAAATATTTGATACTTTATAAAGTAGTGAAGATATAAAAAATTTAAATTTAAACTTAAAACAAAATTGAAATTTTAAAACGAGTTTTGAACTTGTCTTCATTCATGTTGATATAAGCTCGACCAAACCCAACTAACAAATACTATCTATATACTCATCTCCCCTTCCTTCTCATTCTTACCTGAACCATCAAACCCACGCAAACATAGCTACTCACACCCGAGCACAATCATGAGTTCTCGACCAAATACTCGAGCGTTACTTCGAGTAAAACCCACGCGCACGCGAACCTATGTCCACTGATACAAAACCCTACCTCGTGCACATGCACGGTGCTCCGGCGTTGCCGCCGCCACCAACGACACCACACGCAAGTTCCATCTCGACCAACGACCCAACTCTGTCCCTCCTCCTCACTTACACGAACGCAATCGAAATCGAGACAGCTCAATCCCAAAACCCAAAACTGCATCACCAGAAAATCCCCTCGTCCACGACGAGCCGACCACCGAACGTTGCCAAACCTCGGCCACATCTGCACATGACCCTAACGCATCTCCACTCCAAGCCGTTCGCAACTCGATCACCTCCATGCTCCACACTCTCGAATTCTTCAAACTCAAAAACTCAGAGTCTAAAAACCCTAAAAATCGAAATTCTAAATTCTCTGTTGAAATTTAATTTCAACCAATATTTTTTTAGTGTTAAGCAATATGAAACACAACTACCATCCAAATTTCAAAGCTTAAAATAAACTCATTCACACGAATTTGACAAAAGCCCCAAATTCAGCATCTCTCAAATTTCATCTTCCTCTTAAAGTTAAAAATTATGATTGTTGTCCTAAAATTCATATTATGCATTGTAGATTTAGGATAACATCTTGTTTCATTAAAATTCGAACAAAATTTACATGATATAATTACTTGGTTTTTACTGCATATTTTGTTTTCTGCAGTTTTTAACAGTTTCATAAGCAAATTTACTCTTAATACTTAATTCAGGTTAAATCAAACCTCTACATTGAATATTTCAACTTAACAATGATCTATTTCATATAAATTTGGAGTTTTTGTTTTAAACTTCCTCAGAACTTTGAAAATACAGAGTACAACAATTGCTTTTAAACATGCACAGCTAAATTTAAAACTTGTAAACAAATATTCTACCACATAGAAAACATGCAAGCATTTTCAGAACAAACATTCACATGCAACATATTTTTATACTTCAAGTTTTGATTTAAAATTTACTCACCTGATATTGTTGCTAAGCCATAAACTGCTGGAAAAAGAAATATGAACTGCAGGCCTTTAAAAACTGAAATCACTTGATGTTGTTGCTTTGAAGATGCCTCAAACTTGAATTTGTTTGCTTAGCTTTTGAAATGCTTTAAATCTTGAATAAGTTGGTGCTAAAACTTTGTTTTGTTTCAGAAATTTGTTGAAGATTCAAGAACTATGATTTTCAGGTTCCTTTACTGCAATTTACTGCAAACTTTGTTTTGAAGAGAAGCTTGAATGTTTGATTTAAATTTGGTTGAAGAAGTAGATTTGATTTTTAGAAATTTGTTGAAGATGTAGAGCTTGGTGAAGTTCTGATTTTTGAAAATGGAGGATGTAAAATTTCTTTTTACTAAAGTGAGAAAGTATGCATGAATAATTTGTTTTATAAAAATTTAAAGAAAAGAAAAACTACATTATGACACTTGTCAAAATAATGGTTAAATTCCTAACACATGTTTATTAATATGCTTAGATGTTAACATGTGTTTTATTTCATGCAAAAATGAAATTTAAATTTTTACTTAATTGATTTCCTTATATATGTTTATATTTAATCCTTAAATCAATTCCCTTTTTAAATAATAAATATAAAACCAATGTTATAACATAATCAAAATTATGAGAATATAACTTAGTACTCCAAGTATAATTTTGGAATAAAAATTAACATAGTTTAAATCTTTTAATATATCAATTCAAACACAAATTGAATTCTAAAAATCCAATTCAAGATCAAATTTGGTATGAATAAAATCTTAACACATTCAATTCCTTATATTAGTTTTTTTAATTGAAATAAATTTATATTTACCATTCATTTATTAGTTGTTGAATAAAATAACAACATTTATCAATTTAAATTAATTTTATTATATAGATTATCATATTTAAATCCGGTGTGAAATTCCGGGATATTACAAATTTGATTAACTTAAATCATAGGAAATTTTGATTTGAAAATGAGTTGGAAATGAAAGAAAAAATGATTAACTAATCGAATAAGGAAATGGATAAGCTTCTATAAATCACTGGCAACCTTAACCGGATCAACCGTGACTTCAAGAATTAGATCGATGTGGAATTCTAAGGTAAATCTACTTTCGATCTTAAGAGATAGAATTTGGGATAAAAAAGATACTAACATCTAACTGAGGATATGTAGAAATCTTCGGTGGACAATGTCAATCGTTAAGGAGTTTCACCCCTTTACAAGTCATTCAGTGGAGCTATGGAATGCTCCAGAATTCAGAAGAATACGAATAGTGAGGGACAAGAATGAATTTTGGAACCAAAGGGATGTTCCAAAATTCAAAGGAAACAGAGTCAAAGAGAAAGAGATTCAAGCTCGAATGAAAGTGATTCTGTAAATAAATTTACCATATATGCTAAGTTTTTCCTAGAGCCAAATCTCTGGTACCAGCTGTAACGACCCGATATTCTCAACCATTCTAATCGACACTAAAACCACACATGCCTGACTTGAATAGCTCAAAATACCGAATTGTTAATTTAAATTTGGTAAAACTCAGAGTATACAATAAATAAATCGCAGATCACAGACACAGAGTCATATAATAATGCAGCGGAAGAAAGGAGATAGTAGTTCATGAAGCTACCATGTATATACATCAGAGTTAAACAAGATACAACATAAGTTCAATACGATAATCAAGTGCAAAGCTGAGTACATCACTGGAATCAACTGAACGACTGGAATTGACTGAATACTGAAATTGAAATAGATAGCTGGATCTTCAAGCAAAGCCCCAATTCCGAAGGTGAGTCTCTAATGCTGCATCACTCACTTCGACCTGAGCGTAAAGAAAAACACAAAACACTCGAGTCAGGATATACATAATTGTACAATGTAAACCAACTCAAGTGAACTGTAATATAAGGTACAAGTAACTTAAAGGATGTTTGGGACCGCCCATCCTCTAAGGATCCGTTAAACTATTTACTATGTAGTAATATTTCGCTATTATAATAATGTCTATAGTAAAATAAACTTATTTTTACATAGCGTCAAGGCTTTACGTTTTCCACCTTAACACATAATAGTCTCAGTAGCCCATCCAGTATCATAATATCTCCTGATTAGGAGGCTACTAGAGGATATTCCACGGGATACGGGAGAACACCAAACTCGTACAAGGCACGCTAAGGTAGGTGACATGGCACAACAAGGCAATGCTAGGGTAGATATAAAAATTATACATCCGGGCTGGTGGTAACGCGTAGCGTGCAGCTACCGCCCACCTCGGGCCACATCCCCAAAAATCAAAGGGCCCAAATGAATCATAAAGTAATAGAATGGTATCGAAGGAGTGTGTCCGATAAGAGGAGCTACCTCACGACCCGAGAATCGCTCCTGTTTAAGCTACCTTATGCCAACTCACGGGAGTCAGGTCCATGTATATACCTCAAAGGAACGCCGCCGCCATCCTACTTCATTCTGGAATCTCCACCGCGTATACGGTTGCTAAAGTGGTTTTTGGAGTTGGCAGAGAGTATGACAACTTTCGATCCCGGTCTCTTTAACAACCAAATGTTATTATTAACCATGGATATTTATTTCAAAACATTTCTATTCCAAAACCATTTAAGATTAAATACAATTACTTTCCAAAATAATACCCATTTTCAAAAATGGCAATATTTCCAAATCCATATACCTTCCAAAATAATATCCATTTCAAAACTAAATACTATATTATTTTATTCCCAAAGCCAAATCAATATGTCAATTACATTTCAAAACCAAATTAACATACCATTTAAATAAAACCCAAATTTCCAGGTCGCTGAATATTTCCTTCAATTTATTAATCTGGAAATAGTCCTTTACATCATCTTAACCCAAACCACTTTATAAAGTCGTATTCTTAAATCTTCAGTTTCAATAAGTTCCAAATTTATTCATTTAAATACAATTCTTATTTAAATACAATTTCAAATAAATTCATTTCCAAAGCCATATTACTTTCAAGTTATAACAACTCTAAAAAAACACTTTGAAACAAGATTCATTTAACCATTTAAATTCAATGTAAGTATCTTCCAAACAAGATTCATTTAACCATTTAAATTCAATGTCAAATAATATTCATTTCAAAATTGTAGCATTTATAGGTTTATCCATTCAATTATAACTTTCCAAAACATTGTGTATTTCAACTACACTAAACTTTCTATTTTTAGCCAATTTAACTTATAAAAATCACATTTCACGCTTTAAAAATATTCATTTGGATATTATTTAACTTATGATTTAATAAAATAAATTTTTATCAATAAATGTCCAAAATAAACTATAATTCATTAAAAAGTCAATATTACCCTATTTTACTTAACTTTTATTTTTAACAAATAACTTTACACTTTATTTTAAAATATCCATCCCACAAACAAAATACCCCTATCACTAAATTTACTTAACTTTCATTTGAAAACTAAATTTCCAATTATCAAGTTAAGTCATTTTAAGTTGCATTTTTCCATTTAAATCACAATCATTTATTTTTATAAAACATAACCATAAATCAAGTATTTTCTCATAGTTAATATAACAGTCCAATCCTCTTTAAAATCTATTCATCAAGACATCAATTAACTATGATTCCAAATTAAATAATTTTTTTTACCAAGTCCAATCAAAACTGCAGTTCAGTTTATCCACTCAAAATACATTATTTACTATACAATCCGTATTTATTTCAAGAAAGAACATTTATTAAATTTACTAGGTTAGATTTTAGATTCCAAATTAAATCAAAATTAATTATTAGAATATTGATCATAAATAAAATCTTTAAATTACAATTTAAAACCAAACAAAGATTTTTAAATTACAATCAAAACCAATTATCAACTCATATAATTTTAACATATAGGGAACCAATATCTCAATATCTTTTTATATTCAAATCTTTAAATCAACTTTTTTCTCAAAATTCCATATATTTAAAATTAAAAATACTTAGTAAATTTAGAGAACTATTATAAAAATTTATCCATGGCCCTGTATAAAATTTTCTAATCTAGGTCAGGTGATACAGATATGTATCATTTTAATCCGTAATTTATAAAGAAAAATCCGGGTTCTATCATTTCAAACCCGCAATCTCAAGTAAAATAAATACAATAAAAATCACTCGAGCCTATCAATTCAGCCCATAATGATTTTTCCTTATTCAACAGTCCGTTTAGGTATGTACCATTTCAACCCATAGTGATAGGGAACTTGCAGTGTGATAAACAGGAAATAAAATAACAGTATAGCATACAATATCATATCAGATGATGTAACAGGTATATAAACAGCATTTGATATCATATAAACACATCACATCCAGGTATGAACATAGCATATTAATTTCTACAATTCACTTGTCATCATTTCACAATTGTATAAGTACGTAATGTCTAGAGTGAATAACTCACCTTTTTAAAGCTAGGGTTGAAATTCAAACCCAAATCTAAGCTCCACAAAGCACGAAAAGGCATGACAAGGCACGACTATATTCTTTTAAGTGAATGAAGAGTCGGATCCAAATCTTGTATACAAACAATTACGCAAACATAAGTGTAAAATTCAACATACAAGATTATGAATCAAACAGTGAACAATATGGATCAAAGGGGCATAACCATTTGATAAAACAAAGAAAGATGCAAACTTGAGTGAAAAGAGAGCCAAAATCCACATCTTGTACATAACAAAATAAAGCAAAAAATTACCACAAACATAAGAACATGATTCAATACAAAGAACAAAGGATACAACAATGAAAAGATAGGAAATAAAATGACATAACCTTAACAAATCAATGCAAGATGATCAATACATGGCTTGGTTTGGTCAAAGTTTTGGCGATGTTCTCTTCATCGTGGTCACGGCCTTGGATGGTGGTGGTGGAGATGGTGTAGTGGTTAGCTATAAGGATGAGGCCAAGCTAGGCATGAAGGAAGCAAAAGAAAAACAAAAATAGAAAAGAGGACAAGAAGGAGGAAGCCATAACTTTCTGTGTTTTTTTCCTCTGGAATGCAAATGAGATGAGAAGTTTCTCTATACGTGAATTTGATATGAAGTCGCGGCTATGGTTTAAAAATAAAAGTGAACGGCTAAGGAAAGATGAGAAGGCAAGAAAAGAAAAGGAAACAATTAAAGGAGAAAGAAACTTGTATATATTTTATTCTTAAATGCAAATGAAAGAGAGGAGTTTTGAAATGAGAAATAAATCTTCTTGTACGTGATTTGTGAAATAATTTCTCACGGCTAGGGAAAAGAAATACACGGCTAAGCAAGTAAGAAAGAGGCCATGCAAATGAAAAGGCAAGAAATTAAAACATGTAACCTACGACTCCTGGATTTTCTCCAACCACTTATAAAAAGATATAAACAAATAAAAATCCAATAAATGATCAAAGTGCAAACTAAAATAAAATAAAATAACATAGAAAATAAAAATATAGTAATGAACATAGAAAAATAGAAATTGAAATACAAAAAATAACTGCGTGTAAAACGCTGTGCTTTATCTAATTTAAAAAGTATAAGTTTTAAATTCCCAATAAATCCATATATTTGATTTCTCAATCTTGTTATTGAATCAACTATTAACTTATCCTTTAATGGGTAATATTAACATTGATTTATATACTAATACATTAATAATTTCCCAATTCATCCAAATTTCAATTTACATAGTATTTAATTTCATTTACCTACAATAATCCATCTATTACGGATTGAATTCCAATTAATTTATTCTCAATAACTGCCTTACTTCAATTTTCCTCTTTTTATTAAATCTATTATCACTCTATAAACCTAGTTATTATTCGTTTATCTTTCATTACATAAATATATATATATTCAAATTTTCGTCTTTCTTTTGTAATAACCATTATTTTTAATTATATTGAATTTGCTAAATATATACAATTATTATAGTTAAAACCTCAATCAATTTATTCAACTTAGTTTCATTCCTTTATTTGAACTTATGAATAAATACATTTCCATTTATGTCATTTCATTCACACTTTACAGTTACAGTCCTATCTCACATTAATGAACATTTACCTACATTTAAATGTAATTGATTTCCTACTCTGAATTTAGCAGCCTAAATAGAAAGGTGACTTGCATAAATGTTATCACTAACTTTATATTACACTCAAGTTTATTATTTCCACTAATTATCAGAATTGCTGATATAATGTTGAATTCATTCAATTACCATACATTTATTTACTTATATTCAATTTTATACCCCGATGTAACAGTTACAACTACATTAATAGACCAATTAAATAGTAACTTACAACTGTTACTATAACCTTTAATTTACATTTCATTTTTAACACTCACTGCATTATAAATTATAAAGTTTTTTTTTCTTTCTGTCTAAATTTAATTACAAAATCTTACTAAATTAACCATTTTAATTATTGAAATTTACGGGTCGTTATAATTTAAGTTGGTGGTTGCTGTGCATTTTTAAGCTGAATGGGATTAGGTATTTCGTTGAATTCGGGCGATCGCGAAGTTCGATGGTCTCGGGGTTAGTGCTGGAGATAGCCTGGGTAGCGGAGATCATCAAAAAAATGGTCAGGAGGTTGTTAGTCCACCGTGGTGGCCAAGCAACGTTGAAGTAGGTTTAGAGGACATTATCTAGATGAGGTCGAATTCATGGTGATTTCGACACCGTGGCGGCGTTGAGCTAGGCCAGGGTAAGGGAAAAGGAAGGTGACCAAATGGAAAAGGTCTGGGCAAAGTAGTGAAGTCTCTGATGGTCGGAGCGTGATGGTACGAGGCGAGTTTGGGCGATCTAGTTAGTAGCTGATGGTGTTTCACAGGTTTGATTTCATTTTTGGTGGACATCATGAGTTCTGGTGGTTCGTATAGGTTGAGATGTTCAATGACGACTTGGTGGAGCCATCGATGTTAGTCGGAGTTGCTTCGATCGTCGATGCATATGCACATGTATCATTGTGTATCAGTGGTTTTTGAGTTTTAGAAGGAAGAAGAAGCAGGTTGGGCTTGGGTTGGATCTCGAGAGTGTCGTGTTTTGGCTTGAGTTTGTTATCGAGTATACACATAAATAATTGGTTACAAGGTTTTTTTTTAAAAAAATTAAATCAAAAACAAAAGAAAAATAAGAGGAGGAAGAAGAAGATTTCTCGGGTGTGTTATCAGGTTGTCATCGAGTTAGACTCGGGTTCTTTTTAGAA
Organism: Allium cepa; assembly: GCA_030765085.1. Classification (NCBI taxonomy): domain Eukaryota; kingdom Viridiplantae; phylum Streptophyta; class Magnoliopsida; order Asparagales; family Amaryllidaceae; genus Allium; species Allium cepa. Next base: position 323,420,773 of record CM060946.1, on the reverse strand, counting down.
GTGTATTAACAAATTTATAAAATGTTTTAAATCAAGTTAAAAAAATTTCTTAATTTATTCTTTTAAAATAATAATTATTTTATTTAAGTTTGGAATTAGTGAAAGATTTTAAATAAATTATTTTAATTAATTAAGTTTAAAGTGTTTTAATATATATATATATATATATATCCTTTATTTCAAATTAAATCTTAAGTTTATTTTTTTATAATATTGTAATTAAGGTTAATTAAGAAAGTAATTTTTTTGATCATTAATTTAAAACTTAAGGTCTTAAGTTAATTCATAAGCTAATGATAAAATATTTCCATGGTTTATTAAATAAGGTTTAAATAAGATAATGGTTTATCTTTAAATTGATTAAGGTCTTGGGTAATTAAAGAATAATTAATTAATGATTAAAGGTTAATTAATTTATAATTAAAGGTTAATTAATTAACTTAAGGTTAATTAATTTATGTGGGTAATTAAGGGATAATTAATTACTTAAAGATTAATTACTTAAAGTAAGTAATTAAAAGATAATTCGTGATTAAAGGTTAGTTAGTTAATAAATAAAGGATAATTACTTAATTTGATTAATTAAAGATATTCACTTATTGAAATTGATTAAGGATAATCGATTGATATATTTAATTAAGGTTAATTAATGATAATTACTTAAAGGCTAATGACTTAATATAAATTAATCGAGGATAATTAATTAATTAAAGGATAATTAATTAAGGGTTAATTTGTTAAGGGTTAATTAATTAATTTTAAGGTTAATTAATTTATGTAATTAATCAAGGATAATTCATTAATGTAAGTAATTAAGGATAATTACTTAAGATGGATAATTAAGGTTGATTAATTAATTTCATTAATTAATTAAAATAATCACAAAGGGTTTGTAATTAATTAATGTTAATTAATCGGGTTTAGGTGATTTATTCATAAGTTAATTAAATTAATTATAAGTAGGTGATTAATTAATCTTGCTTATGGATGATTGGATTATACTGAATGCCTGGAATTGCTTGACATCTTTGATGTGTGATGTTCTGTGATATGGATTATTTTGGATTAAGCTGTGAACTATGATTTATTTATCTGTGATGAATTTACTTGTTTATCTGTGAATGAAAGATAAGCGTTATAGGATTATACTGCTTATTGATATTGTTGTGCTTGAATTTATGATGGTTGATATTTTATTATTGCCTATGAAACCCCTGGACTACACACAACACACACACACACACAAAAGTGTGGATTTCATGGGAAATTGGTTAAGTCATGGGTATTTTGAATTTAATATTATTTTGTTCAAAATGGTGAAATGGTTTTAAAAGTTGAATTTTGAATCCAAAATGGTTTGGAAGTGATTTGGGTTAAATATGAATGAAAGGGGAATTTTGGAATTAAAATTATACTAATATAATATGGTTTGTTAAAGTTTTGAAATTAAAATAATAATATAGTTTAAAAGGGTTATACAGGTTATATAATAGATTTTAAACCATTTTTAAAGTATTTTAAATGAATTATTTTAGGAATTTGAATTTAACTCAAATAGAACGTGCCGAGTGTAAGGCAGTTCACTGATTTTTCGATTTATACTTTAAAAGGCTATAACTTGAGCAAATTTAATCGGATTTTCCAAAATGAAAGACCTTTGTTTTCAAATGATAACTGATTTCATATTAAGAAAGAATTTCCAGTTTTGTTGAAAATATTTCGAGTTGTGGGTAAATCAAATTTGAAATGGAAATAATTTTGAATGCTATGAATGTATCTTTGTTAAAGATTGGTGAACCTTGTTTCAAAAGAGGATCTTAAAGGGTGAATCTTTGTGTTGAAAGATTTTAATGGAAATTTTTTAAACCATTCAAAAGGAAAGGTTTTGGACTAAAAGTTGTGACTTAAATAAGAGCTCAATATATCCATATGCTTTTTAAAATAAGCGCTCATTATTCAGTTTAGCCGGGAGAGGACTTTGTGTCATAAAACCCATTCCAAATAAATGATACGAAGAAATGGATAGCACTTGAAGACGGTGGTTGAAGACTAGGTATTTTCGAGAATGAAAGGATTATCTATCGAATGTCTCTGCACTGAGTTGCTCTGTTATAGAGATCTCCATATGTGATGGGGAGTCCGATCGGGATTGTGAATATCCGAATTTGCAGGGGCTTTTTTTTTTTAATTCGATGAAGTGCCTTTGGTTCCATTCAGCACCAGGATAGACTTGTATGGATGTATGTCTGACGTTACATTTTGAGATGTAAAGCTAGTTTCTATCAAATACATTTCTGTTTGGTGGCGGAGAATTTATTCTCTTAGCTTAACACCATTCACGAGCTCAGAGGTTATATAATTGATATTTACTAGTGATTTATTCCCAATTTGGTAATGTGGCATGCTAAGTTTTGATCATTGGTTGATCGAAGCATGGCTTTTGCGAAAAGCGTAGCTTTGTGGGACGAGACTTCATCGAGCCTCACACCTCGGAAATGGTCGAAACAAGAAGGATGCAGCAAGGTTACAGGGGTTGCGCCCCTTAGGGTATGTGCATTTCCTTCTGGATAAAAAGTGGTATCATGGTATGGAGCCCAAATATTTAACTTATGTGGTTAATGGAATTTGTTGGTGAATCCTGGGATAAAGGTCGGTGACGACCGAGGGATGGCATACTCATGACAGTTAGTTACCTAGTTAAAGAGGTAACCCGGCCTTGTGTTGGCAGAGATCCGGTTAGGTTCTCGGGATGTCCCTCCAGAGGCATACCCATTCGGAAAGGAAGTTCCTTAGCCTTGGCCATTTGTTGGAAATCCAATCACTCAATACGAGCCATGTACGGTTTTAGTTGTAGAACCTTCCATCTAACATGGTAGCTATAGTAGGCATACTATGATGGTACGTATGCTGGCTAAGATTAATACTATACTTTCGTAATGTTTTCTACACTATGCACTAATAATAATATCAAAAGGATTTTCGTGTATCAAGCATGTTTGACTATCATAAGGGGAAATCTCCCCCAAGTGTGTGATTTCATTGTGTGTGTGCTGGGAGGCCTTATGGTAGTTTCATTTTCCATAAAGTATAGCGGATTTCATTTTATTTCTTTTTTTCAAATAAATGTTTTTGTTTTCTCACACCAGTCCCATGACTGACCTAGAGTTTATTGTTCCCTTTCTAAACTCTGGGTTCCCATAATTTTCCACACGGACAGCCTAAAGTCAGTTTATCAGATAGTCAGCTAGTAGGTGTAGCTTTTGGCAGTCTTTGGAGCTTTTGGATTTAGCGATCGCATTGTTCATCGAACTTGTTATATTGCAGCATGATTGTGGTTCGAGCTTTTGGTGTGGAGCTTTGGCAATGGAGATGTTATCTTGTAACAACCCGCATATTTGTCGATTTTTATATTTAAATATTTTATTTAAATATTTTATCGATACTCGGAATTTAGTCCGAAAAGCTACTTTTTGCATACGGTCGAATTAGGACTCGGGACCACTCCCATTGAGTTTAAAATGCCGTTTGCGACCTTTTTGAGTATAAGCTTCGATATGTTTGGAGAAAGTTGATTTTTGCTACTTTTAACTTTAGGTTTGGTTTTGGGCTCAGCCCTATGTTTAACTTATGCTCAAATCTGAGCCACTTTTCCCCACTCACCCTCATTCTCTTCTCTTTTTAGTTCTAAGGCAATAGTGGTGGGAGAGATTGGAAATCAAAACTCTAAAACCCTAGTTTTCTCTTGCAAATCAACTCAAGCTCCAAACTAATAGAAGAACCCATTGGTAAGCTTCTCTTCTTCTTCTCCAACTCAATCTCTTACCAATTTCAGAAATTCCTAAACCTAATTTTAGAATGTTCTTGCTTTGCGCATAGATTCAAGCTCATTTGGGTTGTGTTGAAGAGAGGTTGATTCTCCTTTACTTCTAAGCTTCTTTTTCGATCGTTTGGGTTCAAAGGTGAGATTTTTATCTCACATCTATGCTTATATTTATCTTCGAATGTTAGGTATGAATTCCTAACACTTATTCGTGTGCATTTGCTTTTGGTTTGGATTGATTCGGTGAATATTCCAATTTTTGGTGTTTTGAGTTCAATTCGTTAAAAATCCTAACTTTGATGTTTGAACATGTTTTTGGTGATGCATCGAGGAGCATATAGGGTCGGGTAGTCGATAGGCATAAACCCTTAGCATCGTTGCTTGAGCGAATGCAATTTGGTCGAGGTTGGAACTCATTTGGATGGACTGGGAAGGGACTGGCAACAGGTTCGGTCGACCGAGCTCTGTAGCCGGCCGACCGACCTGCTGCCAAGTGCATAAGCACCTCTCTGGTTAAGGTTCAGTCGACCGAGTACAGGGTTCGGCCAACCGACCTGCTTCCCGAGGAATTTTGAGAACAGGGTCCGGTCGACCGAGCTCTGTAGCCGGCCGACCGACCTGGTGCATTTTTGCCTATTTCGCCTAGTTGTTTGAATTTCCAACTTTAATCGATTCGTGTTGTTTCCTATGTGTTGTTATCATTTGTTATGACTTTGATGACTCCTTTTTAGGGATTTTTGAATATCCATTTTGATGGATTCTTTATCGATTTCATTGGATTTTATTCACGTCTTCGAATGTGAATTTTAGTGATTGATTGTTCTTACAATCTTCTTTGTGATTTTTCACTTTAAAAATTATAAAGGTTTCTATACTAGTAGTAAATATCAAAACCCTTTCATCAAAACGATTTCAACACTACTTTACTACAAAGCTCGTTTTCTCAAATCAATTTCCAATCTATTAGTATATACAAACCTTTACCTCACTCGTATGAGAAATCTAATTAAACGACTTAGTAAAACAAGTGGTATGAAACGCTTGCGTTTACTTCGTCGGTTAATTCTTGGACTTGTTCGATTGAATCTCTTGTGACAATTTTCTAGTGAAGATTTACAGTTTGTTCGTAAATATTTAAGTTAAGCAAGTGGTTATGGGACATGAAGCTAAACTTTTATACTTACTAGCTTAGTGTAATTGACACTTCTCGATGATCATGACGATCATTTTTGTGATTTAGACTAGCAATGTGCGATGTCTCTTTGTCTGCAAGGGAGACTAAACCCCGTTTTGTGGAGTTTCGACTCAAATTGGTGGGGTAGCAACCCACGGTCTTCAGACCATTCGTGTGTCAGGTCTTCGGACCATTCGTGTGTCAAATTAATGGCTAGCTACCATGAGATAGCTTCTCGTTCATGTGTTACGGCTGTTGGTGATTTTTCATGCTCCCGTTCGTGTGATAGGCCTCCCCCCTATTTTGTGTGATTTCTGGGTTTCGTGTGTCGAATTCTGGAATTTTCTTCTTCACCTATTCTTGTGATTTCTATTGATATGATTTATCAATTTTTGTGCATAGGTGAATTCGTGTGTCATTGACCGGATTTCTTGAGATGATTTCTAGAATTTATGCTTCACCAATTTTAGTGATTTTCATTGATATGATTTATCAATTTTTGTGTATTGGTGAATTCGTGTGTCATTAACTTGTTGTGAATACAAGTTTTGGGTATGATACCCTTTTTGGATCTTTGAGAAGATTCTCTGATATTGATTAATCGTTTGTTGATTATCATTTACATATTATAGTAGTATGCCATTATGGATATTATATGTCTATGCCATATCTTTCGTTCTATATCATGTTATCTGATATTTATAGCTAGACTGATCCGTTTATTATTTTCTTATAAATAATACTCGGGTCAGACCGAGATGTTGCAGGTGCTTCGACTTGACTTCTCTCTAGGGATCCATTGCTCTGACCTTTTGCTTACTACTTAGATTAGTAGTTTTTGTTATATACTCTTGAGATATTGACTCATTGATGTATTCTTTTGTATAGCACATGTTGCTATTATTTTGTTTTATTGTGCATCCTTCTTACCACTACTCTGATGTACACTTTTATATGTAATATTCATATCTTCTTCCGCCTTTGTCATATGAATTATCGGTGACTGATTTATGTTATGTTTATTTCCATATTTGTTTTCGAAGATATTATTGCCACTGTGTAGTAGCTTTGAGTTTGTGTCGGCATGTCGGATTTCCACTTGGAAAGAATTGAATGTTATACTATCTGACATATCGATGCTCGCACAAAGCAATTACATAGATGGTCGCTCCTCAACAGCCTTATTCTCCGTGCTAGTTGACAGCATTCACCGTAATGTTCTTGGCTAGCGTGGGTATAGAGGTAGGGCGTCATAGCTTGGTATCAGAGCAAAACTTCGGAACAATATGGAATATTATAACAAGGATCATCGTCCTAAGTCCATCTTAGGAGTCGTGCTTTAGGATTTTATTCGGGTCTTCGTACCATCCTATCCTATTTTCTTGTATGGTTCCTTGTTTTATCTATCAAAATTGCTTGATATTTATTTTGAGAATAACTTTTCTCCTACTTTCTTTCTTAAAGAAGAGAAATGTCTAGACCAGGCCGCCCCAGAGCTGGACCATCTAGTGTTCCACCCCAAGATGGAGTTTTTATGACTGCTCAACAGCTTCTTGATTTAGTGACGAATGCTCAAGCAGCTGGAGCTAACCCGGAACCTACTCACCCAAAGTCGGGATTTGCACGCTTGTGCAGCGATTTCACTAATTTGGGTGGGGAGCCATTCAGAGGTTCCGAAACTATTATTGAAGTACAGGCTTGGCTAAGGTCATGCGATCGAATCTTTTCTCGCATGAATGTTATTGACCTTCACCGAGTTCAGGTGGCCTCTAGTATGCTCCGAGAAAGAGCATTGGACTAGTACGAGCTTCTTATTTCTGAGATTAATGAAGTGGATCTCACCTGGGAGCAATTCCGAGAACGCTTCGAGTTGAAATTTGTACCAGAAGTAGAGAAAGTGACATTGGCTTGACGATTTATAGACCTTGTTCAAGGTGAGTCCTCCGTGACTGATTACGTCGCCTCCTTCAAGTCGCTTTCCAAATATGGGGTTGAATACATCAACACCCCTTTAAAGAAGAACCAGAGGTTCGTCTATGGCTTAAACAAAAATCTCAAGAAGCCATTACTTCTAAAATTAGAAGTTTCTTTCGACCAACTCGTTGATATCGCTCTTCGTCTTGAAGAGGCGGATATGGAGAATGATGTTGAAGTGGTGGGTTCCAAACCAAACTTCAACAACAACAAGAAAAGGCCAAACAAATTCAAAGGCCCTTATCCCAATAAGAAAGGGAGGCAAGCAACTCCTGCTGAAAAGACCTTTTCCTCTACTCAGGGGAAATGCTATAATTGTGGTTCGAAAGACCATTTTGCGAACAAGTGTTCAAAGCCTCGTACTTGTCGCTATTGCGAAAGCCCGGACCATTTTATGCATGCATGTCCCAAACTTCAAAATAGGAGGGAGGGAAAGCTTAATGTTGCTCAAGCCCCTGGCAACACATCTCGTGGCCAAGGTATTTCTCATTCTATTCTGGATGGAATTATTATATTTCGTGATCGTCCTATTCGAGTTCTTTTTGATACGGGTGCGTCCCATTCCTTTATATCAAAAGAACTTGTTGATACCTTTTCTTCGGATGTTTTGTGTTTAATGACTTCTTTGAGAATTGTGGATCTGCAACAATCAGTTTATTGTGTAAAGATGTCGAGATTATTTTGTGTGATTTTTCTTTCCAAGCCGATTTGCATGTCATGCGTTATTTGGGCTTTGGAATGATTTTGGGAATGGATTGGCTTAACCGTTATGAAGCTCATATCCTATGTCCTGAGCGGACTATTCATCTTCGACATCCTCAATCTGTTAAGCAGATTTCTATTAATCTTAAAGATTCAGATTCCAGCTTGGTTGCATCTTTATATTCTTTAAATCCTCATGATGACGATGATGATGATGAGGGTGATATTATTTCTCTTATTCACGTCGTTTGTGAATTTTCCGACATATTTGAGCCCGTTTTAGGATTACCACCTAAGCGAGCAATTGAGTTCAGAATTAATCTTATTCCTGGAGCTCAACCTTTCACTCGTCCTCTGTATCGTATGTCCAATAAAGAAAACGAGGAGATGCGTAAGCAATTATCCGAATTGGAGACGAAGCAATTTATTCGCTCTAGTTCTTCGCCTTGGGGAGCTTCAACTATTTTTGTGAAGAAATCCGATGGAACACTTAGGCTTTGCGTTGACTACCGCAAGCTTAATGATCTTACTATCAAAAATAAATATCCTTTACCTCGGATTGATGATCTATTCGATCAACTTAGTGGTGCTAGAGTCTTTTCACAATTAGACTTAGCTACTGGATTTCATCAGCTTCGTATTGCAGAGGATAGTATTCTTTTGACATCGTTCCGTACTCGTTATGGATCTCTTATGAATGGCTTGTTATGCCATTTGGTCTAATGAATGCTCCGGCTTATTTCGTTGACCTAATGAATAGAGTTTTCAAAGACTTTCTTGATCGGTTTGTTCTCATCTTTATCGATGATATTCTTGTGTATTCTAAAACCGAGGAGGAGCATGAAAAGCATCTTCGGATTGTGTTGGAAACTCTTAGGAGTAATCAATTAAAGGCAAAATTTTCTAAATGCCACTTTTGGCAATCTCGTGTGAAGTTTCTCGGTCATATTATTTCCGAATCCGAAATTTCCGTGGATCCTTCAAAGATCGAAGCGATTCAAGATTGGAAGAGACCGGAGAGTGTGACAGAGATTCGTAGTTTTCTCGGATTGGCGGGCTATTACCGCCGTTTTACCAAAGACTTTTCTAAGATTGTTGTGCCTCTCACTAGCTTTACGAAGAAAGATGTTAAATACATTTGGTCGGACAAATGTGAAACGTCTTTTCAGAAACTAAAGGAACTTCTTTCTAATGCTCCTATTCTTGTTATCCCCGAGGGGAATCAAGATTTCGTTGTTTATACCGATGCTAGTCGCGTTGGCTTGGGTGCCGTTCTTATGCAAAAAGGACGTGTTATTGCTTATGCTTCTAGGCAATTAAAGCCTGCTGAGACTAGATATGCCACTCATGATTTAGAGCTCGCGGCTATTGTTTTTGCTCTTCGGATTTGGCGTCATTATCTTTTGGGAGAGAAATTCGTTCTTTATACCGATCATAAATCTTTGAAGTATTTATTCTCTCAAAAGGAACTTAATTTGCGTCAACAGCGTTGGCTCGAATTTCTTGCACCATATGATCTTGATATTCTTTATACTCCCGGAAAGGGTAATCGTGTCGCCGATGCTCTTAGCCGTAAACAACAAGCTGTTGTTTCTATGATGATATCCGAATGGAACGATCGCGAGATACTATCCTCTTGTGAGATTCGGGACCGTGTCCTCGATTTATGTTCATCACTTGTGTTATGTAGCCTTGAGGCTCATCCTTCTCTTTTAGACCGCATTCTTGAAGCTCAAAGGCTAGATCCCGAAATGGCTCTTCTTGGCCAAAATATTAGGGATAAAATTGATATTGAAGGGTTGAAAGAATTTGATATCGATTCTCGTGGCGGCATTCGAAAATTTGCTAGACTTATCGTGCCAAATATTGGTGATCTTCGTAAAGATATTTTAGAAGATTCTCATCATTCTAAATTTACCATTCATCCCGGTAATAGTAAAATGTACGCGGATATGAAGCGACTTTATTATTGGGAGGGAATGAAACTTGACATCGCTAACTACGTTAAGCGTTGCATGACTTGCCAACTCGTTAAGGCCGAGCATCAAAGGCCCGGTGGGTTATTGCAACCTTTAGAAATTCCAATTTGGAAGTGGGACCATATTTCCATGGATTTTATAGATGGCCTTCCCCGTTCTCGTTCGGGTCATGATAGCTTATGGGTGATTGTTGATAGACTTACTAAATCTGCCCATTTTATTCCCGTTCGGTCTAACCGAACCGTACCTCTTTTGGCCAAACTCTTTATTAAAGAAATTGTTAAATTGCATAGAGTTCCTACTTCTATAGTTAGTGATCGTGATCCACTGTTTACTAGTGGATTTTGGAAGAGTCTTCAAAAAGCTTTGGGAACGAAGCTTAATTTTAGCACCGCTTATCATCCTCAGTCCGATGGACAAACCGAGCGTGTGAATCAAACTCTTGAAGATCTTCTTCGTGCTTGTGTTCTTGATTTTGGTGGAGGTTGGGAAGATCATATTTCACTTGTTGAATTCTCCTATAATAATAGCTTCCAATCTTGTATTGGTATGGCACCTTTTGAGGCACTCTACGGAAGGCCATGCCGATCTCCTTCTTGTTGGCTTGAGGCCGGTGAGAAGCTGGTTTTAGGTCCAGATTTTATTCGGGATTCCACAGAGAAAATTGACCTTATTCGACATAGAATGAAAGAAGCCCAGAGTAGACAAAAATCCTATGCCGATAACCGAAGAAGGAAATTAGAATTTTCTGTTGGAGATCTTGTTTTTATTCGTGTTTCACCTATGAAGGGTGTTGTACGTTTCAGTCGATCGGGAAAGTTAGCGCCTCGATATATTGGGCCATTTCCTATCGCTGAACGTATTGGTTCCATGGCTTATCGCCTTTTATTACCGGCTCAATTTTCTGCTATTCATGACGTGTTTCACGTTTCTCAATTACGGAAATGCCTTCGAGATTCCGATTCTATTCTTGAGCCCGGTGTTGTGGAAGAGATTGAAGTTTCACCGAATTTAACTTTTGAGCAGCATCCTGTTCGTATTATTGCTTCGAGAGTCAAACGACTTCGAAATAAAGATGTTCCGCTTGTTAAAGTTCAATGGTCTTCAAATCCTAAGGATTGTTCTTGGGAATCTAGAGAGTTCATCGAGCGAACACATCCGGACTTACTTTCCCGTGCTCTTTAAGGTGAACTTCTTATTTCAAACTTCTTTTGTGTTGAATATGCTTTTATGGTTTTTACTATATATGTTCTTCTTAAATATTGAGAGGACGCAATTTCTTTAAGGAAGGGAGTCAGTAACAACCTGCATATTTGTCGATTTTTATATTTAAATATTTTATCGATACTCAGAATTTAGTGCGAAAAGCTACTTTTTTCATACGGTCGAATTAGGACTTGGGACCACTCCGATTGAGTTTAAAATGCCGTTTGCGACCTTGTTGAGTATAAGCTTCGATATGTTTGGAAAAAGTTGATTTTTGTTGCTTTTCACTTTGGGTTTGGTTTTGGGCTCAGCCCTATGTTTAACTTATGCTCAAATCTGAGCCACTCTTCCCCACTCACCCTCATTCTCTTCTCTTTTCAGTTCTAAGGCAATAATGGTGGGAGAGATTGGAAATCAAAACTCCAAAACCCTAGTTTTCTCTTGCAAATCAACTCAAGCTTCAAACTAATAGAAGAACCCATTGGTAAGCTTCTCTTCTTCTTCTCCAACTCATTCTCTTACCAATTTCAGAAATTCCTAAACCTAATTTTGGGAATGTTCTTGTTTTGAGCATAGATTCAAGCTCATTTGGGTTGTGTTGAAGAGAGGTTGATTCTCCTTTACTTCTAAGCTTCTTTTTCGATCGTTTGGGTTCAAATGTGGGATTTTTATCTCACATCTATGCTTATATTTATCTTCGATTGTTAGGTATGAATTCCTAACACTTATTCGTGTGCATTTGCTTTTGGTTTGGATTGATTTGGTGAATATTCCAATTTTTGGTGTTTTGAGTTCAATTCGTTAAAAATCCTAACTTTGATGTTTGAACATGTTTTTGGTGATGCATCGAGGAGCATATAGGGTCGGGTAGTCGATAGGCATAAACCCTTAGCGCCGTTGCTCGAGCGAATGCAATTTGGTCGAGGTTGGACCTCATTTGGATGGGCTGCGAAGGGACTGGCAACTGGTCCGGTCGACCGAGCTCTGTAGCCGGCCGACCGACCTGCTGCCAAGTGCATAAGCACCTCTCTGGTTAAGGTTCGGTCGACCGAGTACAGGGTTCGGCCGACCGACCTGCTTCCCGAGGAATTTTGAGAACAGGGTCCGGTCGACCGAGCTCTGTAGCCGGCCGACCGACCTGGTGCATTTTTGCCTATTTCGCCTAGTTGTTTGAATTTCCAACTTTAATCGATTCGTGTTGTTTCCTATGTGTTGTTATCATTTGTTATGACTTTGATGACTCCTTTTTAGGGATTTTTGAATATCCATTTTGATGGATTCTTTATCGATTTCTTTGGATTTTATTCACGTCTTCGAATGTGAATTTTAGTGATTGATTGTTCTTACAATCTTCTTTGTGATTTGTCACTTTAAAAATTATAAAGGTTTCTATACTAGTAGTAAATATCAAAACCCTTTCATCAAAATGATTTCAACACTACTTTATTACAAAGCTCGTTTTCTCAAATCAATTTCCAATCTATTAGTATATACAAACCTTTACCTCACTCGTATGAGAAATCTAATTAAACGACTTAGTAAAAAAAAGTGGTATGAAACGCTTGCGTTTACTTCGTCGGTTAATTCTTGGACTTGTTCGATTGAATCTCTTGTGACAATTTTCTAGTGGAGATTTACAGTTTGTTCGTAAATATTTAAGTTAAGCAAGTGGTTATGGGACATGAAGCTAAACTTTTATACTTACTAGCTTAGTGTAATTGACACTTCTCGATGATCATTTTTGTGATTTAGACTAGCAATGTGCGATGTCTCTTTGTCTGCTAGGGAGACTAAACCCCGTTTTGTGGAGTTTCGACTCAAATTGGTGGGGTAGCAACCCACAGTCTTCGGACCATTCGTGTGTCAGGTCTTCGGACCATTCGTGTGTCAAATTAATGGCTAGCTACCATGAGATAGCTTCTCGTTCATGTGTTACAGCTGTTGGTGAGATTTCATGCTCCCGTTCGTGTGATAGGCCTCCCCCCTATTTTGTGTGATTTCTGGGTCTCGTGTGTCGAATTCTGGAATTTTCTTCTTCACCTATTTTTGTGATTTCTATTGATATGATTTATCAATTTTTGTGCATAGGTGAATTCGTGTGTCATTGACCGGATTTCTTGAGATGATTTCTAGAATTTATGCTTCACCAATTTTAGTGATTTTCATTGATATGATTTATCAATTTTTGTGTATTGGTGAATTCGTGTGTCATTAACTTGTTGTGAATACAAGTTTTGGGTATGATACCCTTTTTGGATCTTTGAGAAGATTCTCTGATATTGATTAATCGTTTGTTGATTATCATTTACATACTTATAGTAGTATGCCATTATGGATATTATATGTCTATGTCATATCTTTCGTTCTATATCATGTTATCTGATATTTATAGCTAGACTGATCCGTTTATTATTTTCTTATAAATAATACTCGGGTCAGACCGAGATGTTGCAGGTGCTTCGACTTGACTTCTCTCTAGGGATCCATTGCTCTGACCTTTTGCTTACTACTTAGATTAGTAGTTTTTGTTGTATACTCTTGAGATATTGACTCATTGATGTATTCTTTTGTATAGCACATGTTGCTATTATTTTGTGTTATTGTGGATCCTTCTTACCACTACTCTGATGTACACTTTTATATGTAATATTCATATCTTCTTCCGCCTTTGTGATATGAATTATCGGTGACTAATTTATGTTATGTTTATTTCCATATTTGTTTTCGAAGATATTATAGCCACTGTGTAGTAGCTTTGAGTTTGTGTCGGCATGTCGGATTTCCACTTGGAAAGAATTGAATGTTATACTATCTGACATATCGATGCTCGCACAAAGCAATTACACGGATGGTCGCTCCTCAACAGCTTTATTCTCCGTGCTAGTTGACAGCATTCACCGTAATGTTCTTGGCTAGCGTGGGTATAATGGTGGGACGTCACATATCTTTTCGCTGTTGTTGCTTTGTTTTTCTGCTGTTGTATCTATCTCTGATGATGTTGATCATTTCATTTGTATCAGATTGTTGTAATCTATTGTTGTGTATCAATAAAATTATTTTTCTGTTTCCACTGTGTTGTTATCACCTAATGTTGTTATAAGATTCGGCGGATCGGATTTCAATGTTTGAATCTACGGCACTCGAATACGGGTGATGTATGAATGTCGATTTTCGAGCGCTGAATCCGGGTCGTCACACAAATCGTCCATCATCGGCGATGGATATCAATTTTTTATCGACCTCTCATTTAACTTACGATAATCTATACATAGCCTTAACGATCTATCTGGCTTCTTTGCAAGCACTACTGCTGCTTCCCAAGACAAACTACTCGACCTAATAAAGCTCTTGCCTTCTAAATCCACTAACTGCACCTTCAACTCCCTAATTTCGAAAGGGGTGATCCTGCTCGATGGCCTACTCATCGGTTCTGCTTTCGAAACCAAATCTATCTGAAACTCAATGGACCGTTTCAGTGCCAATCCAACTACAGGCTCAAAAACATCCACGAATTCTATAACCACGAAAACTCGACTCAAATCATCATCCAATTCCATAGCACCCATCAAGGCGTACATCTCACCGTAAGAACCTTCTACGATAAAATCTATTTGATCACTACAATCTAGGTGCCTTAGCGATATTTTCCTATCCTGGTCAAATATCCAAGCATCATACTAACTTAACCAATCCATACCAAGAATGATTCTGAACCCCACAAAATCAACACATCCAAATTACAAACAAAAGAATGCCCTAATAAGTCAAACTCTAACTGGTCACACCTCAACCTAGAGTTGCATACCCTCCTATTAGATTCGTTGCCCATAAGGAAGTAACTAAGTATATGGGTTCTCGGTTAATCTTATCTATCAAACATCTAGATATAAAAGAATGTGATGCACCAATATCAAATAGAATGCTAACAAACATACCATGAATCTGAAGTGTACCTCCTAAAACTGCCTTTCGCTTCTCCTGATCTGTTGGCTTTGAAGTAGCAAGCCTCAATGCATATACTTTTCCATTTCCCTCCTTAGCGGGCTCCTTGCACTGGCTCTTATATTGGCCTATCTGGTCCTAGTTAAAGCACCTGACATTCTTCCTTCCAGCCACTTCCTTTGCCTTTCCAGCATGACACTCATTAGCAAAATGCCCCTTTTCTCGCACTTGAAGCAAACATTCTTATACTTCGCTTTCTTAGCTGCTCCACCCTTTTGAGCACCTTTCTTAAGAAAGAACTTCCTCTTCTGACCCTACCTAACATGGACTTATTTAGCCTTACTCTTCTCTAGAGAATCAAGCAACTCCTTATGCCTTAAGGCCATCTCCACTACAAAATCAGAAGGACCTCTATTATGAGGTAATGTAGCCCTAGCTAACTCAGGCTTCAACCCCCTGATATACTTCTCTTTCCTCTTCATTACTATATCCACTGAAGCATACCCATATCTGGTCAACTCCTCGGAGCTTTTGGCATACTCCAAAATAGACATCTCTCCTTGCTCTAATTCAGCAAACTTTCTGATTAGAGTCAACTATAACATTGTAGACCTAAACCTCTCCTAGAACCTTCCCTTGAAACCTTCCCAGGTCACAGTCTCCTCATCCACTGCCACAGCCACACTATTCCACCAAAACAAAGCTGCTCCCTAAAGCTCTCTGGATGCCAAACTCCTCTTTTGCTCATCTTTGAGTCCTATATCTACAAAAAATCCTTTCACAGTACAACAACCAATTCTCTACCTTAATGGATCTTCCATTCCAACAAATGGCTTCCATCCAAGCTTAGTGTAATCCCTACTCAGCTGGGCATAATGGTTAGCTACCGGTACTTCTGGAAACCCTGCTCCTGCAGCATGTCCTCCTAACACTCTAGCTGCAACTCTTGCTTGCACCATATTCCTGAAAACTGATACATGGCTTCCATTAAAACTTGTGGGACTCCATCACCCATATTCCCTTTGGTGCCTTCCGCTCCTAGGTTTATGCTTCCTCTTCTACCATCCATATCTGTATTCAAACCTCATGAGATATAGAAAAATAACCTAACAAAGATAAGAGACTAGAGATAAAGCATATACTTATATATAGCAAATACAAGTATGTTACTATAGCGTTATCCTATACCCCATTCTTACTCTAATTCTTTAGGATTATGTTCTAAAAATCTATTTTTAGTTAAAGTTTTTCATAAACCTATGCTCTGATACAAAGTTGTAACGTCCCGTATATAGAGGCCAAAAGCTAAGCGCTATAGGTGCTGCAGTCATCCAAAGTATTAACTTCTGATGACACAATACGGCAATGCCATATTCATAATATCCTAAGCACATAAATATGAAAAAAATCTTAAATTTCCAAAAATAACATTTTACGATTACATTTCAAACAAATTCATGTCCAAATTACATAATCCCATAATCGTTTCCTAGGTAAAGATCAATTATAATTATAATAATACGCCAAGAGCGACATATGACGAAGACCTCTTAGTTGATCAGAGTTGATATAGTCATATCTGACTTAATATACACAACGGAATCAAAACAAAATGATACTGTGAATCCTAATTAGCTACCTTTCAGCCACCTGCTCGTCTCTTAATTATATAAAACATTCAAGTCGCATACCTTAAATAATTTTATATAACCACTAAAACAATTAGGAAAATTGTACAAAAATTCCAGAAAAAATCTCTTTTAATATGCTTTCCTGCATATAAAAATTTCAGACCCATTTCCTTTATTATTTAACCGTAAATATTTTATAATCCAAATTAACATTTTCTTTACTAGAAAATTCATATAAATTCCACATAAATTTAGAAAATTCTAAAAATTAAAACCCATTTCCAAAGTAATATTTATGATATTCATAAAAATTCGCAAGACATTTGGATATCATTTAATAGGGTTTTCACCTTAAAACATATTATAAATTCAATATGAATAACCATAATTCATCAATAAGTATATATATTCATTCCATCATTCAAAAACATGGCAAATCAATGCAAAATATTCACAATTCGTATTAAAACCGAAAACACAATCATAAATGAGATGCAAACATTATTATATTATCTTTAGAGATTATAGATATTGAGATATGAATGGATTTGATTTGAATTAGCTTCTTCCTTAGCTTTTCTTAATCTTCTTCCTTTTTCCCTTATTAATGGTGGCTGGTCTTGGATTATAATTTTTTTTCAAATGAATTGAATGTGTATGTGATACACGACCTAAGGGAATAAATATAAGAATAGCCTCTTTCCCATTTCACCCCTCCCCTATTTCATGTTAAATTCTTCTTTTAATTCATTGTTTAAATGGAACGGCTACACCTTAGTTAAAATCAAATCTCATTCCCCTAATCAACACAATATTTTATTTTATTTAGCTAATTAAATATTCTAAATAATGTTACCAAAATTTGGGGTGATACACGACCACTACCTCCATTCACCAAAGCCAGTCCCATACCCCTCCTCCAACTAGGCCATAAGCGCTAAGCTAGACCAAGCCACTTCAAGAGTCTAAAGCCTGATACCATGGAATTTAATTTCGAGATAGTGAAGCTATAGCCATTTTAAAATTAGTTCGGGTGAAAATGAAGGTGGGAAACTCTATTTATAATATGATAGATTAGATGATGTATACGTTTGCCTATGCCTGATTGTGATGATTGTGACCATGTTTGGATATGATAATATAATAATTTAGATGTGTAAACAATTCATGTTTGATACATGTCGAATACCACAGAGGAAATCATTTTCCTTTAATAAATGAAATGGTGTACGTGAGTTTGTTAAACCTGCTAAAAATGGTTTTAAATGGTTTATAAATATTTCGTGAACACTAAACTCCAGTTTGATGATGTTTTGATAAGTAATGAAAATTGAGTCAAAAATAGCCATGTGATGGTAATTTGCAATTTCGCAACGTAAAAAGTTAAATCCAATTATACGATGGATTCAGAGTCAAAATTCTTTGAAATAAGAACTTTTCGAACTATTATAATCATAGTTTTCAAACAAAAAAAACGATCGAGGTTTCATTTAGTAGATTTTAAAATATGAGCATCAAGTTTTCAAAATAGTCGTGGTTTGACAGTTTAAAAACCAAAGCGATAAATTCTTTATAATGATATTTTTAATAATTTAAAAATATGGAATGCATACTATAAATCGTTTAAAACATTTTGAAATAGATTTGAGTTATAAAAATGGATTTCTAAATGATCGAAAAGTTATTTTAATCAGATAAGCTATATAACCCCTATGCAGCATTTTTTAACTTTTGAAATATAGCTTTAAATTTAAGTATTCTTTCCCAAATATTTTATAAATGTTTTCAAATAAATAAATAATTATTTATAAATATGATTCCAAGGATTTATAATTTATTTTAAAAGGTTAAAATAAATGATTTAAATAAAAGCGGTTAAAATCAAATGATTTAATCTTGCCTTTAAAAGCCGATGAGTAGACTAGATTTTTCTATTCGTGAGATCTAGTTGTGAGGTGCTTATGCTAAGAAAATGTTCAAGAGCAACCAATGCCCTGGGTCACTTGGCTTCTTTCATAGGCGAGGAATTGATAAGGTCGAAATGTCAGAAACAAGACAAGTATAAAAGATTTAATTTTCCAAATTTAATACAGCATGGATTTTATAGAAATAATCTTATTACACTTGATATTAAATTTGGAGGAGAGAACTCACATCATCCATGTAAATTTAAAAGGTGATTTAACTATTATTCAACGATAATAAAGGTTGAATATGAAAATTGATGTTGAGTGGAACTAGTATAATTTCTATCAACCCTTTTAACTCAATGAATTCTGCAATATGATTTATGAGAAATTATTTTGATTTTATATTTCCAAAATTAAAGAGAGGTTTAATGATTCCTTATACAACTAAAAGAAATATTTTAAAGATATGTATCTCTAGTAGATCTTTTTGATAAAAAGAAAGTAATTAATCAAATGATAAGCTCTTATTTACCTAACATTTTTTATCGATGATTGGTTCAAAGGAATCGGGGTGGAATTTGAATGATTCTTATTCGAAAACCACTTCGAACCAATTTAAATATTCGAAGAGAAGACTTGGAATGATAATAAATGGAATGAAGGGCTATTTGCCACCGATGTTTGTGGGAAATTTCCTATATCAAATATATGTGGCAGTAGTATCTTCATTTGATCTTAGATGCAAGGACTGCTCGCTACTAATCCTACGGATAATACCCAGCAAGATGTGGTAGAAGAGTTCCTTGGGTTTGTTCTGTTCCTTGAAAACTAGTATGGATGAATCTCTGACGTTGCATTTCTAATTACATTGATTGGTCTTAATAAATGTATCATCTATTTGATGGCGGAGAAGGCAACTTCTCTTAGCTTAACACACTTTCTTGAGACATACGAGCTCATATATTATACATTTATAGAAATCAGTTATGCAAGGAATGTCAGTGTGGCATTCAAAGTGGAATGTAGTATATTTGAAAAGTAACCGTTACCTTAGACCTCATCAAACAGTAATGGATAAAACAGGATTACTTTAGGGCTATGTGAGTAGCTCCCATAAAGTTGTGGTCATCACCCTTCTAGATTTGTTTATACACATCGAGTATGTATGCTGTTGCCACAAATAGGTCAGTTACGACCGGGGTGATGTCATCTTCTATTTTATCCACTACCACTTGGGTATATGGGTAGGCCGCTTCTGATTCGCAAAGGTAACGAAGATGTCAATCCTCGATACATTCCTCTAGAGATGTATTATGTAACGTCCCGCCTTTTCGTACGCTTTAAATCGACGATAAACCACACACGTCAGACTTAAACCATACAGAAGTGCGGATTGTTATGGGGTAAATAAGAAAAAGTAGAGAAAGAAAAAAAAAACAAAATTTTGCAGCGGAACGATAAAATATAATAATCAAATATACAGTTCATGAAGCCGTTTACAAAACATTTGATTATACTTATACAATACATATCAGAGTTACACATACCATAGAATAATTTATAGGAATGCAGCGGAACAATGTGATGCAGTGGAATAAAAAAAAAATAGTAATACAAATCTTCGTCTTCGTCCTCCAAAGATAAAGTCTTCGAATCCTGAAATGCTCAAACTGACCCAAGCGAATTGAAAAGACAAAACACTCGAGTCAGAACTAAAAGATCTTATGTAAGTTAAATCAACGGTCAATAATATGAGTGGAACGGCGTCATAGATGTTTACGGGATTTGACATCTCCTATCTAGTGTCTAACGTGAGTGCAATAACTTAAGAGACGCTCAGGATTCATATCTCCTAAGGATCCGTTAAACTATTTACTATGCAATAATATTTCGCTATTATAATAATGTCTATTAGTAAAATAAACTCACTTTTAAATAGCGTTAAGGCTTTACATTTTCAACCTTAACAAGTAATAGTGCCAATAGTCTATATAGTACCGTAATACCTCTTGATCGGGAGGCTACCAGAGGATACTCCATAGGTAAGACACAAAAAAAACTCGTACAAGGCGCGCTAGGGTAGATGACACGACACAACTAGGCAATGCCAGGGTAGATATACTAATTACGCTTCCAGGCCGGTGGTAACGCGTAGCAGCTACTACCGCCCACCTTGAGCCACACCTCCAAATCAAAAATCAAAAGTAGCCACTGAATCAATCCAAAAGTCAGAGTATAATATCGAAGGGATGTGTCCGATAAATGGTGCTACCTTCTTAGCCCTTCGATCGCTCCTGTTTTAGCCACCTTATGCCAACTCACGGAAGTCGGGCCCACATATTTACCTCAAAGGAAATGTTGCCACCATCCTACTTCATTCTGGAATTTCCACCGCGTACACGGTTGTCAAAGTGGTTTTCGGTATCGACAAAGAGTATGCCCATATCCGATCCCGGTCTCTTGTCCAACCAATCGTTATTATAACACCGTGGTTATTTCGAAATAATTATACTTCAAAACCAGGATATAATATCATTTCAAAACCATATAAATACGATATTATTTTCGTTTTAAAACCCAAATCAATATGATATCATTTATAAAACCCAAATCAATATAGTATCATTTTATTTCAAATATATCATTTTCCCAAAATCATAGCATTTTCAAATCATAATACCTTGAAACCCATAACTTTGAAACATAACTTCCAATACTTAAATGGTTTAATATTAAATTTCTTTATATAATCAATTAGCTTCTTAAATTTCACAAATCAATTCCAAATACAGATTTGAATCCCTAAATAAACCATTTCAATTTCCATATATTTTAAAGCTTTAAATATTCCACCATTTCAAAACTAATTCTTTGATAATCCCATATACATCAAATTCAATTACTATTATTAGATTTGAAATGTTTTCGTAATAAATCCAATATCATTTAAGAAAACTTTTAACTTCACATAACTGGATATTCTTTCAATTTATTTAACTTGATATATTCATTTAAATCAACTTTATATTCATTTAAATCATTCTAAACCAAATCAAGTTATAAGAATCATACCCTTTAAAATCTCAATTTTATTTAAATTTCAAATCAAATTTATTCGAGTATAATTCTTAAATAATTCAATTCAAACCAATTTCATATTTGTCTTCCAACTTAATTTTTATTTAAGTCATTAAAACTCTATATATACAATATCTTAAACAGGTACTTAACCATGTAATATAAAACAATCAAACTCCATTATTAAGCTTATTTTTATTAAACAAATTTATACATAGCATAAATTCAAGAATTTAACTATATATATAAAATAATATTTGTATAATATCAAAAATTAATATTTATTAAACCGTATATTTCTTTTCAAAACCATAGAAATCATTTTAAAATATTTTTTTATATAGACCACAGTGTCTGTATGTAATTTTCTACTCTATGGTCAAGTAATATGGATATTTATCATTTCAATCCGTAATTTAAAATAAAAATACGGTTATATATCATTTCAAACCGCAATCCCGAATGAAATAAAATGCATAGCAACTTGCAGTCTATAACAACATAAAATACATCATCCATTCACCCAATATCCATCATCAACCATTTATCACAATCATCATCCAATTCAAACAATAACATAAATATAGAATAGAAATAAATAAAAAGTAATTACTGGCAGTTTATATTCAATAATAAATTAATTTAACTGGCAGTTTATATGCAATAATAAATTGAATACCAATTTAATTCAATAAATTCAATTTTAACTAGAATGATGATAAAAATATACCAAATAGCAATAAATAAATTCCAATCATATCAAAAATTAATTTAACATACATAAGAAATTTTTGAAAGTTGTGAGTGGGTTAAAACACTCACCTTTTTGAATTTAAATTGAATTTAACCCTAAAAATTTAACAGTCTCAGAATCCGTCCAAACCAGCGCCAAAATGTCCAGAATTCCAATACGAACCTAGCGGAGAAAACCGTGCGTGGATTGGATCTCGTATGTGAAAATTATAGCAATTAGAACACTCAACAAATTTAAACGAATTAAATATATTAATTAAAACAACTACCTATACACGTCACCACGCAAAGCTCTCTCTGCTAAACTACAGACACGCACGCAACTGCTCCTGGTCGACTTTGACCATGCCGTTGACCATGGAAATTCGCCTACCAGTGTCGATCGCCCCCGCCGCTCACCTTGCCTGGCCGAGGCGCACCTAACCGCACCACCCTAACAACCTCCGGTCGCAAGAAAACACCACACGCCGCCTCAAAAACGAACCTTAATTGACTTGCTACGCTCGATATGACCGTCAATCCATCGAACAAACTACGCTGATGCAAACCCCTCAGCGATCTCTACACAACCCTCAATCGATTTGATGATCCGTCGTAGTTGATTACGATGCAACGGACAGCCGAGAAGAAACCATCAATTTCGGAAAAACTGGTGATTCGAATTGGAAAACGAACTATAGATTTGAGATGCGTACATTGAGAGCTTCGATATATAATTTTTTTGAATTTTTTTAAGGACTTTGAATTTCAATTTGATTTTTGAACTGCAATTGGATTTGGAATTGTCTGCCATTGAAATGAGGAGGTGAAGAGGAATTGTGCGCACAGACAAATGCAAAATAGAGGTAGGCTAGGATTTATAACAAGGTATATATAGAAAAATTTGAAATAGAATAGATCGGACCTAATTGATATACGCGTTGAAAGATAAAATGACCCGAAAAGCCCGTTCTGACTCTTGAACGAAATTGGGTCAAGTCATATATCAAAATAGATGGTTTAAAATATTTTAAAATCAATGGAATAGGTTTCAAGTCCAAATTCCATCATATGAAGAAGTTACGACAAAATCAAATTATTTCAAATTGATTTCAATTAATCGATTTTAAGGCGTTTCAAGCCCATACGATCAAACGGCAAGTCCGATTGATACGAAACTTGAAATCCTACAATAATTCACTGTTATGGATCTGATGAAACTGGTTTCGTCGAAATCCGAGTCAGTGGGAAAAATGGCTATTTTTTTCATTAATTAAATAGATTGAAAGTAAATTGATTAAAATCAAATTTTTAATTTTTATTCGATAGTTGACAAATTTCATCACTTTTGGTTTCTCAATCATTTACAATGATTTAAACAAATTTAAATGTCAATTTAGAGATGATTAATTTATAAATTTCAGTATTAACCTCAATTTATTGAATTCAGAAATTATAAGTAAAATTCCCAAAATTCCATTTAATTAAATCAATCAATAATTATTCCATTCATTATTGTCAAATAGATGGATTTAACATTGGATTCAAAACTATTGCATAAATTTTCTCATATTCCATCTTCATTTCAAATAACGTAATATTTAGATATTTTAATTTCATGTAATTGCAATTAATCCAATTATTGAATTTTACATTTCAATTAAATAAATAAAATCTTGATTTCCATTCTTTATATCAACCAATTGTCATATTATAAATAGAATTAACACTAATTTATACTAATATAACATTGAATTGAGATTCATTGTAATTGATTACAAACTTTGATTTAATGGACTAAATAAATGATTAATTTATAATAATTGTTGCCACCAACTCTTAATCATATTTATATAAGTTATAATTTCCAAATAATTACATACAGAACATTGATTTTATTCAATCACTATTTATTCATTGATTGATTCAATATTTACATTTATTTGTCTTATATTAATTTATTACCAAATATTCATATTTACAATCAATAATAACCCAAATAGTTATTTCAACCAATAGGGATTGCATTGAATTAATTATTTATTAGCTTACATTAACATTCTTACAATTCATACCCGTTATAAATTCATTAATCGGATTACAAATTTTTATTCCTTCCAATATTAAATAACAAAATTGATTACATAACACTGTTCTTAACCAATTATCATTAATTTTATACTAATTCATCAATTTGTTCAATATCTACTCTTGTTTCCTTATATTCAATTCATAGTCAAGTATGACATCTAAATTATTTTAGTAAATTAGAATTTCATTGAAATCGTTATCGATCAACTTTAATTGACATTATTACGTTTTATATTTTTATTATAAAATTTAAATTTATTTTCATTAATGGGAATTTCCTTCCATTCATTTATTATTAACTTTAATTAGCATTGTTTACCTTGCATTAAAATTACTGCCTTAATTTACATTCAGTTACGATTAATCAATATATTATTGCATTGGTTAATTAAATGCTTACCTTTAATTACTTATTTTAAATTTTATATCCAAGTACAAAAATTAACACTATTTCTTTATTGGGATTTCACTCCAATTGTCAATAATTAACTTTTAAATTATCATTGCTACACTTCTTTTTAGCATTCATTTCATTATAAATTATAAAGTTTTTTTTTATTTCTTTCTAAATTTAATTACAAAAATCTTATTAAAATAACCAATTAAATTATCGAAATTTACGGGTCGTTACATATTATAGGAAGAGAGTCCCTTACCTCTATTGCATGGAAATCCATTCTTCAATAATTACTTTGGATTTGGTTATAGAAACTACTTTTAGCTAGTATGTTGGAATTAATTAATGTAACAATTTCGGCTCAGATTCATAAGTTTATTTGAAAAGTATTGTCAAAAGAATATCATTAAAAATAATATTCCTAGATTTTGTGTAGTAAAGATTTTGGTTATCATAAAGTAAAACCGTTCTATGTTTATGCGTGATATGGTCTTATGAGATACTCTTTTTTTCAAATTTTCGTATTTTGAGTTTCTCAAACCAGTCCTATGATGGACCCGGAGTTTATTTCTTTTTCCTTAAACTCTTGGTTCCCTATTTTCCTAAGCAGCCCAGTAGTCAGTTTTTTTAGAAGAAATCTAGAAGAGCTTGGAGCGTGGAGTTATAAGATTCTTTAGTAGACTAATACCTCTTTTCCTTTGTGTACTATTGTATTCCACATTTGTAAGGACGGATATTTATAACTATCACATTGATGTTAAGTTAAACTCTAATAAATGTATTTAATAATTTTCCACTGTAGAGATTATATGTTGAAAGAATATATGTTATTCCATTCATGTGAGATTCTATCTCGTCTCTATATTCTTTTTATTCCATGATAATCCGCCTCTCCAGCACTCGGGTTTACGGCATGTGAATACCAAGAATGTATTAATGTCGACCTCTAAGAATCGAGGAGGTGGGCCTTCACAAAAAAATACAAATATTCAATCATTACTTAACTTTTTAATTCATTTTAATTCGAATTTCAATATTTGAAATTCATAAACCAGGAAAACCAAATTCTAATAAGAAGTTGCATATATAATCAAAATAAAAGAACTTTATTTTCTCTTACTAAAATATTTATCTTATCAAACTTAGTTTTGTATACTTCCTTTCTTAATTACAAAATTTCGTTTAGTATAAATCATATCCTCATACTCAAATTCAAAACTCATATCTCAAATCTCTTATCTTTGCTTTACAAAAGAACTTCAATATCTCATTATTATTATTTTGTAAAGCTACTTAAATTTAAAATATTCTTTAGTTCTTAAAATTAGAGTATCCACAAATTTAACCACCTATTTCAAACATAACTACAAAGTTCATTCTTTTTAATATAATCATTTTAAGGTGAAATGAATTTATGGCCTTCTACTCTCTTCTCATGATTTATTTATCATCACTTTTATTTTTCAACAAAACTCCAAATATTATTCTTTGATTTTACATTTTTCAAAGAAAATAATGGATTCTTATGGTAATTATTTATACTAATCTTATTTATACAATTTGCCCTTTTGATTTCAAACTGTCAAAATACAAAGTTCCACTCTCTTCAATTATTTGGAAATTTCCAAATTTTGTTTAAACAATCATCTTTTATTTCAACTTTCTTTAGATTAGAATCATATATAAAGCTTTCACATCCATTTAAATTATAATATGATATACACAACAATTCAAAAGCAACACACTTAATTTATTTTAGCTTATATTTCATGAACGAACATATACAGTTTTACATATATCAAATAATTTAACGATGTTGCCTTGCCATCTATTTATAGCGAATTGCTTTGACAAATGACTATGATGTTGATTGTGAAATCAACATTGCCACGCCACCAATCCCTACTATTGCTAATGTTTGGTGGTGAACATGTCATCCAAAATCAATACATATAATACATCTTTACCATTTTCATAATAATTTTCTACACCATCAAAAAATAATTTTAAAGCACAAATATACTTATAGATAACTATTTTCATAGTAAATAGGTTTTATTCTTGATTTATTTACCAAAATATCTTTCCACATTATATTTTATCTTTTCCAATAATATTATTCAATCCCAAATCAATCACTTAATGTTATTATCAAAACACTATATAATATCCTCTTTTTAAATAACATATAACTTATAATATAACTTAAAATATTATTCATCTTCAAGATACCTTCCTTTAAAACATTATATATTATCAAAACAGGAAAATAGACGCAGGGAAGAAGTTGCAAAAAAATTTAATCTCAGGGACAACAGGTTTGTTTTTAGTCTGAAGGACATTTTTTAGTGTAAACAGAAAATGATAGATACAACTATCATTCTGTGATTTATACTAAAAAAGTGTCATTCAGCCTAAAGCAAACTTCTTGTCCGTAGAACTTAAATTTTCTACAAATTTTTTCTTGAGCCTAAAATCCCTTTACCAAAATTTCATATGATACTTTACTTCAAATAAAAATATTGTTCGTTACACCTTAAAATTATTATTTATCTTTAAAACATTTTCTTTCTAAAATTCATTACACACACACATATACGAACGAATACACACACACTCACACACATAATTTTCAAAACATTTATTCCATTTTAAGGTAATATTTAATTCACTTAAAACTATATTTCCTTTTTAAATTTTATTTATGACACATTCATAATTATTTATAGAACTTTAAACATTTTAACTCAAAATCTTGTTTCCAATTGTCTCATCCTAGTACTTAGGAATCCTTATCGATAACATTGATCAAGCATATCAATCAGAATACTTAAAGCACTCAATTAGTAATTTAACATAAAACTAATTTTCAAAATTTTCTTTATCAATCTCTATATTTTCATACAATGATAATTGACTAATAACAATTCAATAACATAACGATTCATCCATGCATATATCATGTAATTTTCTAATTCCACCTATATCTTAGTATTTAATTAATTATACTTATAAATTAATATTTCATTTTATACGATGTAAAGTTTTTAATATCCTTTGTGGTAGATACACTATTGATGATACCATAAAGTCTTATAATTAATAATGAGTAGATTTCTAAATTTCAAGTGATGACTCCTACTCAATACTAATTTTAAACAATTACTTATAATTCCAAATAATCTAGCATTCATCAACCAATCAAACATATATTAACAAACTAATTACTCTGCTAGGTAGGAAGTGCTCTATCAGCTTCCACTGTGCAACACTAATCACTAAAAGATCAGGACACCACTACTCAACACTAAGCCATCAAAGGCATGATCTATTCTTATCCATTAAATCTCACTCTTTGAAACCTTAAAAATCATCTTTATAACAATCATTTGTAAAGCATATCAAATTTTTTACAAATACGTCCCGATGATTATTCCCAAAAATCATTTGTACTTAAATCCTAAATAGGAAATGAATTCTAAATTCTACCTTACACGCCCAAGGGATGGGACACTAAGTCTGTTTAGGTCAAGATTCATGTTTCTTACATTATATATTGTTTCGAACCTCTACTATGATGCCAAGATGTAACGCCTCACCTTTATAACCATATTAATCAAGAACATTACAAGTAATATGTCGAGTAAAATGGAGAACAAGGCTGGATATGAGCGACCATCCATGTCTATTTCCTTGGGCAAACATTATCACGTTAACTTTTACCTTTTACCTTATAACTCCATACAAAGAAATGAATGGTCTCGGCACAAAGCAATAACACGTTGGCCCAATTAGAATAGAATATTATATCAATGAATACACAACATAAAATCACATGTCGCAACAGAATTATAATACTTCAAATATCCCTCTACCGAGTGAGTCTACGCAAAAAGAAACATACAGCATGTATATAAGATGAACTCGAATGATGCATCAACATATATGTAACATCCTATATATAACTTCTTAAGCCAACCCACATCCAAGGACATTAAATCCCTATACCTATCAAATCTTGGACTGACTTGCGTATTATAAAAATAATAAACGGGTCAAACTATTCCTAAATATCAAAAAGGTGGGATCACTTAATGAGCATGCATAAAAATCAAAGATATAGAAATCTATCTAGTGGATTACACTAAACATCATAAGGAATAACTATAAAATTATCCACTAACAAACTTCTATAATACACAAGGCATAATAAGAACTATACAATATGCCATATGTAATAAAAAACATCAATACCAGATCACCATGTCACCAAATTCTCTCATGCCCATCAACAGTAATCATCTCAAATATGGTGATAAGGTAACCAACTCCAAAATCACAAGAACAAAAAGACAACATAAAAGCAAGTTAAACTCCAAAAAATAACATTACTTGAAAGTGAGTCGAAACCAATTGACTAGCATAAAAATGAGTCATAAATCATAAAAGCATAAAAACAAGCACATCTGAAATGACCCATAATTTTTTGATAATTAACTTTATTAAATTAAATAATTTTTGGAGTTTGATGTTGTGAAAATTTTAAAATTTAATAATAGGAAAATGATTAGAATGAAATGAAATAGTGTTAAAGGTAATTGATAACTACGTCAAATGCAATTCCAATTAATTGCAAGATTAAAGGTCATAATTGGTTATTGATTTAAAATAAGGAAATAAATTTAAATGTTACATTAATTGGTGAAATGATATGTAATAAATTGTAATTGGATGAAATTAGTGATGTGTAAGTATTTATAACATTTGTCTGTAAATAATAAAACCATAAATGTGATTAAATTAAGAAAAGGCAACGATTGTCATTTGTTACTGTTAACACCAAAATTGGTCATTAACACTCTTGAATAGATTTTTGTAGAGATATTAATGAAGATGGTAAATTAAAACAGAGGAATATCACAATAGAATGCCAAAACAACAACAAAAATCAAGAACACTGAATTTATAGTGGTCCGGCGTAACGGCCTACGTCCACTTTGAATATAATCTTTATTGATTTTCCAAATACTTGAATACATATACAATCCGTAAAAAATAGCATGAATACAAGTTGTAGAAGAAAGGAAGTGAGTTTTCAAAATGGCAGAGTCTCTCTGGAATTCTCAAAAAAAGGTCCCTTCAACTGTACCTCTGCTCCTTTATTTATAAATGAAGACAGGCTAGTCCCTATGCAGGCCCATGACCAAGATACCTTGGCCCATAGTAGGAAATTCGTATTCATCGAACCATGTGTACCAAACCCGATGCACTGAACCTCTATCATCGATCCACGCAATGTCAAACCGAGGTTTTCCCATGGATGACCCGAAGCGAGCTGTTACATGACTCGGAGCAACTAGGTACGTGACCTGAAGCATGAAAGCAGCGACCGTATCCCCTTTGGTAATTTGTAGGCTCCTCTTATACATTTCGAACCTGATATACTAAGCTTCCAGGACTGGGCCCAAGCTATGAAACCATAGGTACTGAGTGACACATGCCTAACCATACGTGACTAACCCACCACAGCCTTCTCACCATGGCTGAACTATATGTGCTGGGCCACATATGACCGGTCCTCCTTGACCAAGCAGATCCATACCGAACCATATATTGTACAACTAAAGCCAAACCATAGTGTCCGAGCCATATACTACGAATACCGACCCATATACGCTGAGCCACCAAGGTCGAGCTACTAAGCCCGAGCCTCAGTCGACTAAAGCGGCTTTGGCTTTCCTTCCTTGACCGAGCGATGCACAACGAACCACTATGACCTCGTGGACCGAGAGAAACATGCCGTCCCACAAGACCGAACGACACATGCACTAGCACTCCTAGGGCCGAACCAGAATTAAGGCCGATCCAGTTAAATGTACCGAGCCACTCAAACACGCTGAACCATACATGTACGCCGAACCATGCACCTATCATAATAATTGAGTTGCACCGGACCCTTATATTTCTACATCACTTTTGGCTTGAATCCCATCTAGGCCCAACCATAGCTTTTGCAACTATCGCTCTATAGCTGGGTCAACCAGCCGGGTAACATTTTCCCCCCAAAGTGTGTCTTGTGAATCAACATGATGCGCTTTGAACCAGTGAGTAGTTCGTGCTTTTAGAAACTAGCTCATTCAAAAAGATAATTGACTGTTGTTGTTTCATTGGCCTTCGATGAAGCTTCGTGTCATATGAACGGATCAATTCAGTCTATGGGAGATTCTTGAAATCCAGTTTTAACTTTCCAAAAGCCGAATGTATATAATCCTTCGAAGGTTGAATCACACTTGGTTTTCCGTCTATCAGGTGAAATCCAATTTTCCTTTGCACTATCATCTTTAATTATTTTTACATGCATATACATATACATACACACATTTCATTTTAATCTCATTTTCATTTACTCATTATTTTATTTATTATTATTATTTTATTTATTTTTTACTGTATCCTATTTTATTGTGGGTCGGTCGACGTATGAGCATCGAACCACTCATTCTATTCACTCAGTATCGCTCGGCACGCTCGCTCACCGACCCACTTAGGTACTCTGACCGATTCTACTGGTTAAGTCTAGTTCACCTTCCCTCCAAAACATATAAAAGCCCTATACTTCAACGTTTTTTCATTCACTTCTATTTTTTCTCCATAAGCCCCCTAACCTGATCTCCTCATGAGCCTCGCTCATCAATCAACCCTTCTTCTTTTTAGAGCCAGGCGATCCACTTTGAAACTCCATTCGCAAGTGAAACTAACCATACTTCGTCTTAAACCTAACAGTTCTCATAGGCCTTGATTATTTGCACAGAGGTAAGAATCTCTCACTCGATTTATTTCCCTAAATGCAGAGTCTCATGGGTCCTCAAATAGGAGTTAGTAGTGTTCGACGAAGAAAGAGATATGATGGAAACATGAGTATGTTTTAGGTTAGGAATTTGGTTTGATCTTAACGGAGCAAGGGTAATTTTTTTTTAGAGAAATAGCTATAGATTTGACTTCGAAGTTAGGGACATTAAAAAGAAGAAAATTTGGTGATTCGTAGGTGTTGGTGTATAGCTTGTAGAATTTTGCTTGTCATATGACCGAGAAAGGACGGTCAGTAGCCCACCGTAGTAATGTTGATTTGTTAGGAATTTAGCAACAAAGTAGGTCAAAACTTTGAGAATGAGCAGCCCGGCATATGCCATGCTAAGGCCGTTTGGTTACTTTAAGGTGAGCGGGTTGGCATATGTGAATTGTAGCCGGTCGGTCAAAGGAGATTACAAGGTTGAGTCGGTATTTTAAGTGGAAGTCTGTCGGTCGGTAAATCTTTTGTGGGAGTGGTTCTAGAGAGAGAGTGTGTCGTTCAGTCTTGAATGAGAGGGAGAGAGTGGGTCGGTTAACACATGTTTAGGAGTGTTGCTGCTTGATATTAAGTGTGTTGTTATGAGTCGGTAGGAGTCTAGGGTAGTGGGTCGGTACATATTGAGAAAGGTGAAGGAGAGAGGTACTGTGAAGGAGGTTTGGCGTTTGATGAAATAATGTAGGTCGATAGAAGCCTGAGTGAGGCCATTCGGTAATTTGGGAGAGGTAGCGGGTGAGAGGGCTGGCATTGGCAATCAAAAGTGCTTTAACCCAAACATAAGACACATTTGGGTAATTTACCTCCAAATTTAATCATAGCATATTGGGCCAAGCATGACAAACAACAAAACATACAAGCCCAAGGATCTAATTTGAACTAACTCCCTCATAACTTGAATGATCTTAAACGCGAACTTAACTCAACAAAGGCAAACAACAGCCTTCTCACTTTATGATGCCAATGTTCGACTCTAAAAATACTATTGTCAACCATATGAGAAACTGCAAGAGACGATCAGCGATGACGGTCTCCGAAGACAATAACTTCTATCACATCACACTTGCATTTGAGTCGTCGCACTAGTTCACACACAACTCGGGGGGACATATCACTGTCGTTATATCTGATATCTATTGTCTTTCAAGTATAGTTTAAACAGGTATCTACCCCTATTCAACGCTCATTGAAGATGTTCAGAAGATCAAGCTTTGCCATAGTACCTGACTAGCCTGAGCCAAGTTCTCAATAGGAGGTAGTAGGAACTTCGTATCCACCGACATCTTCTACACAAGGTATTCCAGATCCATCTGCTGTTGTTATAGGCTCGGCTCCTGATGTTATAGATAGAGCAATTATCCTGGATAATCCTATTGATTCACAAGCTTTAAAAATCGGCGAAGCCGCTCTTCTTTGGTTGTGCTCAATTCATGGAATCCCTTTCGATGACGTTTAGTTCCATTAGGATAAAATTGGCCTCACCTGCCCCCAGCCGGGTATACAACGTGCGACAAATTCATATGTTGGATCGAAAGTGTGCCACCTTTCAATTCATTTCTCCATGAGGTGCTATGTTAGGGATTGCTCCGGTACAACTACACACCAATAGTCACGCGTTTATTCATCGCACTTGTATTCTCTTCATGAGCACCTTATTCAGACTTCCTACTTCCAAGGATATCCACTATATCTACCGCTTTAAAAGACAATTTGACAGTCCATCCTTTAAGTTCTCGAGCCACATTCCAAATGTAAAATCCTGACGGTGGCATGGAGTAAATTTCCCAGTATAAACAAGAGTGGTTTTACGTCCACTGCTTCCCAGCTTTTCGAGAAGATGGCTGGAAGGGAGTAAGTTTCATTCCTAGACTAATTTTGTCCAAGGCTTGAAGTGCATCCTTTCTAAACTTCCTTTGATTTTTATAGGTATCCACCCATGACCCGAAGACGCTGGGTATTCTTAGGCCATTGAGGCCATTCGAGGTATCCCCGTGAGAGATCGAAATATTAAATCCGTTATCTCTAACGAATTGCTTTTAAAGTTTGGACTGTTGGCAGAGGATTGTCGAACTAGCCTCTCAACTAGCACCACTAAAACCGGATCTGCTATAGAAAAAGGCAAAGAGCAGGTCGGGCCTTCGATGCCCCATGCAGCATGAGCCCCCGATACATCCGAGGAAGGTGAAATTAAATAGGCCGAGGTGCTAGGAGCGTCCCATGAGAATATAAGTCTTGACTCAGCACCAGTAGCTGACGCACCCAGCATAGATAAACCCCCTCCTCCTGTAAAGAGGAAAAAGAGCCTAGCCCACAAACCGAGAAAGAAAAAAGTGGGCAGAACTTCAAAAGTTACAATTACTCCGGTTGAGAAAGAGCCGTCTCCCTAAAATTTAGGGGGTTCACTAAAAGGTCTGTCAGACCTGACCATCCCCAACAACTTACTGAACTACGGCTTCAATGACCCAAGGGACATGGGACTCAATTCGCCCGTGGAAAACGGTGAAGGCGATAAAGCTTATCATCAAGGAGATAAAACTCCAATAAGTAAAGCAAAAAACATTGGTCCATCGCGGGGAAGCACTATGATGCACACAAACACTTACACTTCACCGTACACTTGAATTTTAGTCATCCTATGATTTCCACTAACTTGTCTTCACTTAGCTTATGCACAGGTGATATACCCCGCACATATGGCTTCGATCACCTTTGCGGTTCCTCTATCTTCCAGCACTCCAGTCAGGATTCGGGATCAGATAGACGCGAGACAGGGATGACAGTGGAGATAGGGCCTATCGTCCCAGAGATTCGTCGTCTTCTCAAAAAAAAACCTACATCCATTCCTCATATCCCAATGATCATCCCCCTCATTCAAAGCATGCTCAGAAGGGATCTCAATTTGAGGCTCCCCACGACCAACACTCTGTCTCATCCAGCACCAAGCAATCTCATGAGCCCTACAAAATAATTTGTGACTTCGACTAAGCAGACTCCTCCAACCTCCGCACACGATCCATCGACAGCTGAAAAATTAGCGAGATTAAGGCCACATTTTCGAAGATATGCTTCGATGGATTGAAATTTCTTCCCGCGATTCATCCTATTCTAGGGCACATCAAACAAAGAGCCATCGCCTGCAATAATGATGTCTTTGTTCAACACGATGCGTTCGTTAATTTCGCAGAAAAGTTTCAGAAGTTTGTATGGAACGTCAACATGAAATTGATTACTTGAAACTTGAATCCATTCATGAAAAAAATCTCATTAAAGCTCAGGATGAAGAGTAATCCTTGTATAAATCCCAATTTGAGGTCGCAAAGAAAACATGCCATGGATACAGCCGACGCAGTCAATCGTTTGGAAGCCACTCACAAAAAAGAACTTGATGAGGCAATTCAACGTAGTGGTACTCTAGCCTTAGAGAAAGACTCCATCTAGAAAGAAAAAGATATCCTCGCTCGATGAGTTAAAGAATTGTAGAAGCTACTCCTTAAAGAGAAAGAAGAGAAAACTGCTGCATATGAAGAGTCACGACGTTTTTGCAGTGAAATCATCACAACACGACTCTTAAAGATGAAGCTTGACGATGAACTTTCTAAAGCTTAAGCATTAAAGGATGTAGCCCATAAGGAGGGTAAAAGAATGGCGCTGAGAGAAATCGATTCTCGCCTCGAGGCAGCTGCTGAAGCCGGTATAGAGGAAATTAAATGCTCATTGGATCCACATATTTCCCAATATAACGCTCGAGTTCTCGTGCATCAAGATCTATCTTTTCTAGGCGAGGGTTATCTCGATTCATTGGCCAAAGCATGGGATACTTTAATAAAAATTAAAAGAGTTAAGTTGGACACCGAAGAGGTTGATGAAGAAACTCTTATGAAGGAATTTCTCCAAGGGAACGAGCCTTCCAACTTATCTATGGAAAAATCCCTCTTTGGAAGAGATTCCTCATCATTGAAGGGGAAGGACGACATTGCTCGCACATCCAGAACAGAGTCTCCAGTCCTCCATCCTCCCAGCCAGCTAGTTGCTCATCACTCGATCCTTTCGAGAAGCATGTTAGCTATGACCTAGAGAAAGCCGGGCTTGATGTTCATGTTCTATCCCCTATTCCAAAGGGTGAGACTCCCAAAATAGCCGAGAATCAACCGGAAGCCGGTATGTAATTTTTCCTTCTACGTTCCAAAGAACCATCACTTTTGATGGGTAATAGATGTATTCTAACATTGGTCTTTTATGACTTCATGTAGGCCATTCTGATCCTGAACCAACTCCAAGGAGCGATGTCGCAATGGAGAAGGAAGAGAAAATAGCGGAAGAACTTCACACTGGGGATACTCCTAGACCCGACGCTCAAGTAATCAGGGCGTTCGATGAGGACAAGCCAGAGAATCCCTCATCTACAGATGAATGTGATGAGATTGAAATCACAGGCGCCTTCAGACCTACTTCAAAACTTAGCATGGGGGAGGGGGGGCAATCGTGGAAGAGGAGAAAAAGAAAGCCGAGGTTAAGAATGAACCTAATGTGGTGGAACATGATGACCCTCTTAATAGGCCCTTGAAGGTTATTCTCCCTGGTGGAACCACACCTCTCGAGGTCCATCTTTCTTCCTCGGGATACCGCCTCACTAGGAACCAAGGGGGCCAAGAGAAAACACTCTGGTGAGGAGCCTTCGGAGAATCTGAAAAAGGAGAAAAAAATCAAAAAGGTAGCAATCCGACCATGCCTCATTCAGTCCGAATAAACCTAAATCATGTATTTGTTTCTATTTATTTTTATAGTGGCTGTGAATAGACTGTTTTCCAAACTCCATAAAAGTTGTAATGTAATTTAATTTTTGAATTAGTAAATAAAATTTTGTTTCTTTGTCTTCCACGATTTTCATTGTTTAGCTTATTGTCTGACTTGTACTTGAAATTCGAAATCTTGTGGGTTACATAAACTCCGGTCCACTTCAACATGACTTGGAAGTTTTTGAATTATTTATACTCTATTCCGCACTTCGGGGACTCAAAGTACTCTAGTCCGCACTCGGGGGACTTAAAGATTTTTTGAATCATTTAAACTCTTGCCCGACCTCCAGGGACTCAAAGTACTCTAGTCCGCGCTTCGGGGACTTAGAGATTTTTTGAATCATTTATAATCTAGTCCGTATTCCGGAGACTCAGATTACTCTAGTCCACGCTCTGGGGACTTAGATATTTTTTTAATTGTTTATACTCTAGCTCGCACTCTGGGGACTCACAGTACTCTAGTCCGTGCTCTGGGGAGTTAGAGATTTTTTGAATCGTTTATACTCTAGCCCACACTCCGGAGACTCAGAGTACTCTAGTACATGCTCCGAGGACATAAAGATTTTTTGAATCGTTTATACTCTAGACTGCACTCCGGGGACTCAAAGTACTCTAGTCCGCGCTGCGGGGACTTAGAGATATTTTGATCTAGCCCGCACTCCAAGGACTCAGAGTACTCTAGTCCATGCTACGGGGACTTAGAGATTTTTTGAATCGTTTATACTCTAGCCTGCACTCCGGAGACTCAGAGTACTCTAGTCCTTGCTCTGGGAACTTAGAGATTTTTTGAATCGTTTATACTCTAGCCCGCACTCTGGGGACTCAGAGTACTCTAATCTGCACTCCGAGGACTCGGAGATTTTTTGAATCGTTTATACTCTAGCTCGTACTTCGGGGACTCAGAGTACTCTAGTCCGCGCTCCAGGAACTTAGAGATTTTTGGGATCGTTTATACTCTAGCCTGCACTTCGGGGACTCAAAGTACTCTAGTTCGTGCTCCGGGACTTAGAGATTTTTGGAATCGTTTATACTCTAGGCCACACTCCGGGGACTCAGAGTACTCTAGTCCACGCTTCGGGCAATTAGAGATTTTTTGAATCGTTTATACTCTAGTCCGCGCTTCGGGGACTAAGAGTATTATAATCCGCACTCCGAGGACTTAGAGGTTTTTAGAATTGTTTATACTCTAGTCTGCACTCCAAGGACTCAGAGTACTCTAGACCGCGCTTTGGGGACATAGAGATTTTTTGAATCGTTTATACTCTAACCCGCACCCCGAGGACTTAGAGTACTCTAGTCCGTGCGTTGGGGACTCAGAGCACTGTAGTCCGTGCTCTAGGGACTCAGAGTAGTCTAGTTTGTGCTCCGGGGACTTGGCGATTTTTTGAATCGTTCATACACTAGCCCACATTCCGGGGACTTAGAAATACTCGAGTCCACACTCTGGGGACTTAGATATTTTTTGAATCGTTAATACTCTAGACGGCACTCCGTGGACTCAAAGTACTCAAGTTCGGCTCCCGGGACTTAGAGATTTTTTGAATCATTTATACTTTAGCCCACACTCTGGAGACTCATAGTACTCTAGTCCACGCTCTGAGGACTTGGAGATTTTTTGAATCGTTTATACTCCAGCCTGCACTCTCGGAACTCAGAGTACTTTAGTCCGTGCTCTGGGGACTTAGAGATTTCTTGAATCTTTTATACTCTAGCCCATACTCTGGGGACTCAGAGTACTCTACTCCATGCTTCGAAGACTTAGAGATTTTTGGAATTGTTTATACTCTAGCTCACACTCTGGGGACTCAGAGTACTCAAGTCTGCGCTTCCGAGACTTAGAGATTTTTGGAATCATTTATACTCTAGTCCGCACTTCGGGGACATAGAGTACTCTAGCCCATGCTCCAGGTACTTAGCATTTTTTGAATCGTTTAAACCCTGGCCCACACTCTGGGGACTAAGAGTACCCTAGTCCACACTTCGAGGCTTAGAGATTTTTTGAATCATTTTTACTCTAGTCCGCACTCCAGGGACTTAGAGTACTCTAGACCGTGCTCCGGGGACTTAGGGATTTTTTGAATCGTTTATACTCTAACCTGCACTCCAGGGAGTCTTTTCTTCGGTGACTTAGAGATTTTTTGAATCATCTATACTCAAGCACGCACTCCGAGGACTCAGAGTACTATAGTCCATGCTTCAAGGACTTAGAGATTTTTTGAATCATTTATACTCTAGTCCGCACTCCGGGGACTCAGAGTACTCTAGTTCACGCTCTTTTGATATTTTTGAATTGTTTATACTCTAGCATGTACTCTAGGGACTCAGAATACTCTAGTCCGCGCTCCGGGGACTTAGAGATTTTTGGAATCGTTTATACTCTTGCCTAGAGATTTTTGGAATCGTTTATACTCTAGCCCGTACTTTGGGGACTTAGAGTAATCTAGCCCACTCTCTAGGGACTTAGATATTTTTTGAATCGTTTATACTCTAGTCCGCACTTCGGGGACTCAGATTACTCTAGTCCATGCTTGGGGACTTATAGATTTTTTGAATCGTTTATACTCTAGCCTGTACTCCAAGGACTCAGAGTACTCTAGTCCGCGCTCTGGGGACTTAGAGATTTTTGAATTGTTTATACTCTAGTCTGCACTCCGGGGACTCAAAGTACTCTAGTCCATGCTATGGGGACTTAGAGATTTTTTGGATCGCTTATACTCTAGCCTGCACTTCGAGGACTCAGAGTACTCTAGTCTGTGTTTCGGGGACTTAGAGATTTTTTGAATCGTTTATACTCTAGCCCGCACTCCGTGGACTTAGACTACTCTAGCCCATGCTATAGGGGCTTAGAGATTTTTTTGAATTGTTTATTGACTTCTAATTTTGTATATGTGTTCATATGCCAGAAAAATAATGCAATTTAATTTTTATCATGGAATAGTAACATATAAGATGTCAATAGTTCACAGAAAAAATGACTTCAAGCCTTTATTGGTTATAAAAGATAGGGACAAGCTGAATTGTCTTATTACATGTCGGAAATAAAGAAAAACAAAAGGAAACATACATTGGAAAAAACTGCTACTAAAATGCAAAGGAAACAGAATAAGTGTAATAACGACGCAAGTGCTCGCTATTCCATGCTCTGGGGAGTGTCATTCCATCGACAGTTGCTAGCTTGAAGGTCCCTTTCCCAAGCTTCCGTTCGATGACCTACGGACCTCTCCATGTAGGATTCATATGTAACGAGATTGGAAAAACTCACTTCAAAACAAGATCAGCCACATCAAAGATTCTCGGTCGAACTTTTTCATTATAATATCGAGCGACTCGGTGTCGATATGCAGTAGCCTTTAAATCAGCTTCCTCACGTTTCTCATCGACAAAGTCAAATGATTCCAGTAAAAAAATTCTGATTCTTCTTAAGATCATAATGAGTCACCCGGTGAGAAGGAACTTCATGTTCCACGGGTATAACAACTTCAACACCGTATGCCAAGGTGAATGGAGTGTGGCTAGTTGTGGACTAGTAGGTGGTTATGTAAGCCCAAAGTGTTGCCGGAAGGTCATCCACCCACTTCCCTCTAGCCTTCTCCAAACGTTTTTAATATGGACTTGATTATTTCATTTACGGCTTCAACTTGTCCATTGGCTTTAGGGTGAATGATTGCCGCAATTTTTTTTCAATGTAATATTTTTGGTAGAATTCTTTGAACTCACTACTCTCGAATTGATTTCCGTTATCCATGACGATAGTTTGCGGGAGGCCAAAATGGCATATAATGTTTCTCATAGTGAAATTAATGACCCTTTTGGTGACCATCATAGCTAAAGGCTTTGCTTCCGCCCGCTTGGTGAAATAATTGATCGCAACAATTGCATATTTTGCACCACCTTTGGAGATTGACAAGGAGCTGATTATATCGATCCCCATATTCCAAATGGCCAGGGACTAATCATTTGCCGAATTCCGTCAACGGAGCTCTCCGGATTTTCGCATACTTTTGACATTGGTCGCATCTTCTCACATAGTCCGCGGTGTCTCGATTCACGGTTGGCCAATAGTATCCATAACAGAGAATCTTTTTGGCTAGTGTCTGCCCCTAGTATGGTCGCTACATTCTCCTTCATGAACTTCTTTCAAGACATGCTTTATCTCGTCATGGGCGATGCATCGAAGTAAGGGAACTGAGAATCCTTTCTGATACATTACATCATCCTGCATTATACACCACGAGGCTTTGTGGATGACTTGTTGTCTTTCGTTCTTTCTTTCTGGAAAAGTTCCATGTAACAGGTATTCTTTGAATGGAGTCATCCACGACTCCCTGCCATCTGCTGTGCATCACCAGTACTCATGAATTTTTCCAATGAATCGACTTCCCCATTTTATCGACGCGGAATATGCGAAATATCGTAATATTCAAAGTATGCTTATAGTTCTTGAATCCAAGAAAGGTATGGGGCAAGTCTCTGTCCCATTGCTTAATAGTCTTCCCGTACTTAATACACTACCAATTGTGAGTCATAAAAGATTTCAACCGATTCCACTTCGAGTTCCCTGGTAAATTTCAAGCCAGCAATCTATGCTTCATATTCGGCTTTGTTATTTGTAACTAGGAAGTCGAGTTTCAAAGCATAACAAATTGATTAGTTTTCGGGAGTTACGAGAATAACACCAGCCCTAGAACAATGGTCGTTCGATGCCCCATCGGTGTATGGCTTCCATCGAGTGAGGGGAATTACATCACTACCACTTGGATCGTCTAGTATGGTGAATTCTGGAATGAAGTCTGCCAGGGCTTACCCTTGAAAATACCTCCTTGGTAAGTAAGTGATATCGAATTGAATTAACTCAATGTTCCACTTGAGTAACCTCTAAGAGGTTTCTGGTCGTTGAAGCACCTATCGCAAAGGTTGATTGGTATAAACACTAATCGGGTGTGCCTGAAAGTACGGACGGAGCTTGCGTGATGCAATCACCAAGCAGTAGGCTAGCTTCTCAATCTTAGGATAATTTCTTTTCGCCCCCTTTAAATGTTTACTGACATAGTACACTGGCTTTTGAATTCGATCCTCCGAACAAGCCAAGACTGTACTGATGGCATGTTGGGACACGGCCAAGTAAATAGATAACACTTCATGGTCTATAGGCTTTGACAGAACTGGGGGACTCTTCAAAAGTCTCACCAGAGCTCGAAATGCATCCTTACAGTCCAGCGTCCATTCAAAATTTCTCTTCCTTTTCCTTATCACATCGAAGAAAGGAATGCATTTGTCGGTGGCTCTGGATATGAATCGACTCAATGCGGCAACTTTTCCATTCCGGCTTTGTACTTGCTTTACAGTTCTGGGCACTTGTATGTCTCGGATAGCATGAATCTTTTCTGGGTCAGCTTCAATTCCTTGCGCATTGATAATAAAACAAAAAAACTTTCCCGACGCGGCACCAAAGGAACACTTCAGTGGATTGATTTTCATTTCATAGTATCCGAGTATATCAGACATCACTGCTAAGTCTCGAATATGGTGGTTTGACTGCCATGACTTCACGAGCATGACATCGACATAGACTTCCATTGTTCTACCAATTTGTTCATTAAAAATCCGATTTATCAAATGTTGATAAGTCGCTCTTGCGTTCTTCAACCCAAAGGACATCACTACATAACAATATAGTCCAAGATCCGTGAAAAAAATAGTGTGTTCCTGATATGGAATGTGCATCGGGATATGATTGTACCCTAAATACGCATCCATGAATGACAATAATTCGTGTCCTGCTGTTGCGTCGACCAACTGATCAATTCTGGGTAAAGTGAAATTATCCTTAAGGCACGCCTTGTTCGCGTCTAAGTAATCAACACAGGTCCTCCATTTCCCATTAATTTTATCACTAGTACGGGGTTAGATACCCATTCAGGGTAGAGGGCGTCGCGTACGAACCTATTGGTTTTGAGTTTGTCTGCTTCCTCTTTGAGAGCAGCAGACCTCTCCGGGTCCATATCTCTCCTTTTTTGTTGACTAGCACATACTTTGGGTCAATATACAACATATGACTTGCGATGGCGGGAGAAATCGCTCACATATCAGAGTGGCTCCAAGCAAAAACATCTAGGTTTGTGTGGTGTAAATCAGTAAGATCCTCAGTCATCGAGAGGGTGAGTTGTGATCCAATCTTAAGCACCCGTGATGGGTCATCATGGCTGACTGGAATGTCAATCGTCATTTCAGCCGGTGCTATTTTAGACTCTTTGGGTTCTTCATTGTCTCTGGGATCTATGTCTCTGTAGATCCGACCCTGTTGC
Source organism: Allium cepa (assembly GCA_030765085.1). NCBI lineage: Eukaryota > Viridiplantae > Streptophyta > Magnoliopsida > Asparagales > Amaryllidaceae > Allium > Allium cepa. Next base: position 323,378,192 of record CM060946.1, on the reverse strand, counting down.
CCGAGCCGAGGCTCGGGCACTACTGTTAATTTTCTGCAACATGGATGCAGGCAGAGTTGTCCACAACCTTTCCTTTCTCTCTTCGTTGGGCCTCTCTCAGATCATCCACATAACATGCATGACCAGTGGCTTGATCTCCCTGCACAACACTAACTCCGCTGTCTGTTGGAAATTTTAAGGTTAAACACCATGAGGCCAAAGCTGCCCTAAACCCCGCCAGGGCCAGTCGGCCCAGAAACACATTATACGGGGAATCAACATCCAAAACAATGAACGGTAGGATCCGTACCCTTCTACGTTCACCTTCTCCTAACTCAATTGGCAATTTAACAAAACCTATCGCATTAGTTGTTACACCATTAAAGCCGTGAATGTGGACTTTAGATGGTTTCAGATCCTTTGCCTCTATCTTCATTTGGTCATACGCCTTTTTGAATATAATATTAAGAGAACTCCGACAATCGATCAGTATCCTTCTCACAAGCACCGACCCAACCGTAGCTGAGATGACCATCGGATCAATGGTAGGTGCTTCCACCCGATTGACATCCCTGCTCTTGAATACTATATCATCCGTCATCATTGGATGTTATTTCGTTGTAGTCCTATCTTTCGAGTTCGAGCAGCATTCGAAATCCACATGCTTTAGGGAATTAGCATATCATTCCATTTCTTTCCAACTCTTGTCTGCTGGATGAGGCGAACCTACTATCGTGTTTACGATCAATCAACCTATGGTCCGAGCGAGTTCCTCAGGTTGATGTAGAGCCTGCCCGTGACTGTGGTCGGACGTCCCCTGTCCGCCTTCCTGTGGATTCGTAACAAATCGATGTAACTTATTTTGCCGAAATCATTTTTTCTATAGCATAATGGAGGTGTCTACATTCCTCGGTGTTGTGCCGGTAAGTCTCGTGAAACCAACAGTACTTCTCGGTCTATTTTTGTTCCTCCATGGATTCCTTTAGGCACGACTTTTGTTATTGGAACATATTACAAGTTGATAAATAAATATTTTCACAGACATTTCAGAGGAGTGTATTCGTTATAGGTTAGGATCCGTGGTTTCAATTTTCCTTCTTCCCTTTTCCTTTCGAAATTTCCACCTCCTGATCCTTTAGACCGCTCTGGCTTATTTTGAACATTGACCTAGACATTGCCAGAGTTGTCGCCAGATTGGTTTACTGCAATGTTACTTTGTACCGCCTCCTTGCTGGGCCCGGGCGTACTGCTTCGCCTGGTCCATCTAGCCTCTTCTTTTCTCATGAATTGGTTCGCCTTCGAATAAAAACGTTCCAGGGTGGTCGGTGGTTTTCCTGCCAGCCAATCACCAAACTCTAAGTCCAGATCTACTCCTCGCATCATGGCCATGACAATATCATGATCATTTGGGTTGCTAACTTTGGTAGCAGCAACATGAAATCTTTGCAAATATTCCTTTAGCGATTCCCCTGGGGCCTGGATCACACTGGATAGAGACATCACATCCTTTGGATGAGTGTATAGATCCTGAACTACTCCACAAATTTCGTTGCTAACTTGTCAAACCTGGAGATCGATCGCGGAGGAAGCTTGGTGAACCACATTATAGCAATTCCAAATAAGGTTATTGTGAAACATCTACATTTAGTAGCATCATTTTCTCTGGCCGAGTCCATATCCACTCATATCTCATTACATGCTGTCAGGGATCAGTCTTCCCTTCATAGGCTGCAATAGTCAGTATACTAAACTTCCGAGGGTACTCATCCTGTAGGATAGCATCCGTGAACGGAGTGTGGCTCCTAGATGCGTCCTAATCATCATTGGATAATCCCTGATTTTCCCTCGTCGGTTTTCTGACCATAGCTAATAAGTCTGGGGTTCGGATGGGAGGTGGCAAGTTGGATCCCGTTATATGTGATCGTTCCGGCTGGTGCCTCCTTGATTGGTGATCTCGCAAATGAGTGTCGTGGGGACCTCCTTCATTGCGACCCTGGTGAGCCAGTCGGTCAGCTTCCACTCGTGTTCTAGATCCTAAGTTTTCCATTCCAACTTCAGTGTGATTTGCCAAATGCAAGCGGAGCCATGGCTCTAGGTAAGGAACCTGGACCATTCCTGGTGGATTGATCTGCTGCACCTGTTTGCGCTGTTTCAATTCTACGCCATCTACACCTGTGATGTTCATCAGACGAAGCGGAGCTTTCTGATGATGAGTAGGAAGTAAGGCTTCCCTCAGCATTCTGATGCTATTGTTGAGTAATCTGGGTCATGAGATTGGCGTTGGCTTGAATTTACTCGTTAAGCTGTCTCCTGCTTTCCACAAGTTCTCTCATCAGCTCATTGAATTCTGCTCTAGTGGCAGCTTCTGATTGGTTTAGGACAGGGGCGACACCTGCATCTAGATTAGGTTGTTGGTTGCTAGGCTCCACTTTCTGGACACTAGGAGTCTCATTGATATTCGCATTATGGGAGGCTGATCTAGTACGTAGTCTTCCCATATTACAGTTCTCCGTCTGAACTCCGAACAGAATCCATGAAATCTCAAGCATAAACTTGGATCTCCTTCGGGGGATTTCTTCAATCCAATAGCGACGAAGTAGATCCTGACAGCATGAGAATGCTTGTTCTCAATGAAAGCACCAAAATGTTAACAACAAAATTGGTCATTAATACCCTTGAATAGATTTTTGCAGAGAGATTAATGAAGATGGTAAATTAAAACAGAGGAATATCACAGTTGAATGCCAAAACAACAACAAAAAAACAAGAACACAAGATTTATAGTGGTTTGGCGTAACTGCATACGTCCACTTTGAATATAATCTTTATTGATTTTCCATATACTTGAATACAGATACAATCCGTAAACAAAGGGCTTTAATACAAGTTGTAGCAGTGAGTGTCCAAAATGGCAGAGTCTCTTTGGAATTCTCGAAAATAGGTCCCTTTAACTATACCCCTGCCCCTCTATTTATAGACGAAGATAGGCTAGTCCCTATCCAGGCCCATGACTAAGATACCTTGACCACAGTAGGCAATTCGTATTCACCGACCTTGTGTACCGAACATGATGTACCGAACCATTATTACCAATCCACGCAATGTCGAACCAGGGTTTTCCCTTGGATGACTCGAAGCGAGCTGTTACATGACTCGGAGCAACTAGGTACACGACCCGAAGCACGGAAGCAATGACTATATCCCCCTGTGGTAATTTGCAGGCTCCTCTTATACATTCTGAAGAAGATATGCTGAGCTTCCAGGACTGGGCCCAATCTATTGAACCATAGGTACTGAGTGTCACATGCCAAGCCATACGTGACCGACCCACAACAGCCTTCTCACCATGGCCGAACTATATGTGCCGAGCCATATATGACCATCTTCCATGGCTAAGCAGATCTATACCAAATAATATACCGTACAACCAAAGTCGAACCACAGTGCCCGGGCCGCATACGAATGTCGATCCACATATGCTGAGCCACCAAGGTCGAGCCACCATGGCGGAGCCTCAGTCGACAAAAGAAGCTTTGGCTTTCCTTCCTTGACCATACAATGAACCACTATGACCTCATGGACCGAGCAAGACATGTCGTCCCACTAGACTGAACGCCACACGAACTAGCACTCCTAGGGCCGAACCATGATTAAGGCCGATCCACTTAAAGTATCGGGCCACTCAAACACGTCGAACCATACATGTAGGTGGAACCACACGCCTATCATACTAATTGAATAGCACCGGACCCTCATATTTCTACATCACTTTTGACTTGAATCCCATCTAGGCTGAACCATAGCTTCTGCAACTATCGCTCTATAGCCGGGTCATGCAGTCGGGTAACAGTTACTAATTTACTTAAGGGCCATTTCACTATAAGGACAAACTTTGCATTCCAATTAGTTTCTAGGACACACCTGTATGGGAATTAATTTCAAGGCCAAATTCAGCAGAATAATTACTTTTAAGGACAAAGTCAGTGGTCCAATTACTTTCAAGGACATAATTTCATAGATTTTAGGCCTTAGAAACTAATTATTTTGCATTTTGTCCTTAAAAGTAATTATTTCAATTATGTGTCCTAAAAACTAATTACACTTGGTAAAAAGGTCCTTCTGGCTAATTTCCACTTTACATAATCTGTTGAATTAAATTGAAAATCAGTTGCAATCAGTTATAATTAAATGTTACGTTAAAATGAGTAAGAAGGATAATTATAAAATGTGAATGCAATAAATGTACAGAAATATCAATTACATTCATAAGGCAATAACTTGATTTAATAAAAAGAGTGAAACCAAGATAATTTAATACATTGGGACTTTAAAATTTAATTAATGTGAAAATCTACAAAAATCCAATATAATTGGAATGTTGCAATTAATATGGTAAAAGATGAAATTGGACAATATTAATGTAATAAGATATAAACTAATGTTAACTATGCCCATAGTGTAATAATGGATTGAAATCAAATTAAATCAATTTACTGGAATTAAATTATAATTAATTAGATTAATTTCAGTTGAAATTGAACACTATAACTGGTGTAATAGTTAGCACTGAATTTATATGTAAATTTGTTTAAATTATTGTACATGTCTAAGTAATCAAAAAATGGTGAAAATTGTTAGTTTATAAAGTTTAATTAAAAAGTGATTTGATCAATTTAATAATAATTTATTTAATTAATGTGAAAATAGCCATTTTGTCTACAGTCTCAGATTTCGATGAAACTAGTTTCATTGGATCTGTAACGGTGAATTATTGTAGGATTTCAAGTTTCATAATGATTGGACTTGTCGTTTGATCGTACGGACTCGAAATACATAGAAATCAATTTAGTTAAATTCAAATGAAATCAATTTGAAATAAGCTGATTTTAAGCTAACTTCTTCATACGATAGAATTAGGACTTGAAACAAGTTCCATTGAGTTAAAATTTTTGAAAAAGATATATTTTGATATATAGGATGTCCCATTTTCGTTTCGGAGGCACAACGGGGTTTTTGGGTTGTAATTGTCGTTCGTATTAATTCGATTATGTTTATTTTCTTATCGGGCCTTGTTCATATAAATTGTGCTATTCTAACCCTAGTAGTCTTTCTATTTCTTATTCCTATACATACATCAACTTCTGTCCGCTCCTTTCTTCAATGGCAGAAACAAATTCAAATTCCAAACGCTACAATTCAATCTCTAAACCAATTTCAAAATCAAACTCCTCCAAACCATATCAAATTATATACTGTTTCGAAGCTTTCAACGAGCGTAACCCAGATCTAAAAAATTTTTTGCAATTGAATAACTATTTTTCCACAAATCGAAGATGAACTTCAGCCATCCATTCTACATTTTGGATGGTCCAGCGTTAGACCTTTGGTTGATCAACGATCGTGAGGCGGCGTTGGGAAGGTGGAGCCGAGCAGATTATTAGGCATTGTTCGTTCGTGCTAGATGTCGACAGACTCACGGCAATTTAAGGTCAAAGATGGCAGTAGTGGGTCAATCCCCAGTGGTACTAGGTGGTGCGCACGGCCTTGACGTGGGCGCCCGGTGATGGCGTGTTGGGTGCGACTTCCTTATTTGGTGATGGTTCGACGTTCAAATGGCGATGTGGAGTTTTAGTGGCGACTGAGGTGGGTTTCATAAGAGACGGACGATTTTAGGGTTTTGAACAGTATGATGACGTGTACGCTTTCTATAGTTATTTTATTTAATTAAAATTCTAGTTTTTCAATTTTTTTAATTTCGTAACTTGCGCGTACGAGGTCGGATTTACATATGGTTTCCTCAATTACGATTGTTTCAAAATTCCGGAGCTTTTGGCACTGGTTTGGATGAATTTTGAAATGATATATACCCATAAATTTAAATATTTGCGGATTGAAATGATATATACCCACAAATTTAAATATTTGCGGATTGAAATGATAAATATCCGTATCACTTGACCATAAGGTAGAAAATTATATACGGACACCGGATTGGTTAAATTAAAGGATTTTAAATCTTTAAATTTTGAATTCAGCTAAATGATATTTTGAAATAGAATTTGATTTATATAAACTAAATTATTAAATGAATTGTTCAAAAGATTAAATTTGAAACGTTGGAATTGTATTAATTAAATTGCTTAGAGGGTTTAAATTGGAATACTAAAGTTGAATTTGAAGTACAAACAAAATTTATCGAAATTGAGTTACTGAAGACGTTTGAAATTGTAATTTTGAAATCTATTGAAATTGGAATAGCTTAGATTGATACTTCAAGATTTGAAATTGGTTTCTGATTTGAAATCTGGATATGGTCAAGATTTATTGAACTGGAAGGAATAGTTAAATTTGATGTTAATTTCAAATTTATTATTTTAGTATAAAGTATTGAAAATGTTATTTTAAATTCTAATTAGTAAGATTTTCAAACTATTAAACTAAGCTCATCTATTTTAAAATATTTTAAACCATGCAATCCGATTTAATCTAATTTATCCTATTTAAAACTAATTAACCCATTTTAATCTGTTTTAAATTTATTTAATCTATTTCAAATGTATTTAATCTATTTGAAATTTATTTAATATATTTGAAATATACTTAATCTATTTGAAATTTATTTAATCTATTTTAAATTTATCTAATCTATTTTAAATCTATTTAATCTATTTAAATCTATTTAATCTATTTAAATTTATTTAATCTATTTTAAAATCTACTTAAACTATGTTAATCCACTTTTTAAATTATTTAAAAGTATTTCAAACTATTTGAATTATATTTTCAAACTATACTAAACTATTTGTAACTATTTATACTATTTTCTAAATTATAAATTGTAAAGTGAAAGTGGTTATATTTAAATCCTTGATTTAAAGCAAATATGATTAAACGATGTAATAGCCTAAGTTGGGATTTTAAATGATATTTGCTGGCGAAATGACATATTTGAGTCAACATGATGATTTTGAAATGAGAATTTAACCTAATTGTGAATATGATTTCGAAAGTGATATGATTTGAATTGAATACGATATTTTGAAAATAATATGAAATCGTATTGGAAATTTAAAAGAACCAACCGGTGTGTAATAAGCGGTTGGTTGTTAAAGAGACCGAGATCGGATATGGTCATACTCTCTGCCAATACCGAAAACCACTTTAATAACTGTGTATATGGTGGAGATTTCAGAAATGAAGAAGGATGGTTTGGTGTACGGTTACGTATGAGGTACTTACCTGACCCTGACTTCCGTGAGTTAGCTTAGATGTGACTAAAACAGGAGCCATGTTGGGTCAAATGAGGTCATTCTCTCCTATCGGACATGCTTCTTCGATACCATATTATGACTTTGTGATAATTTGGTGGCCACCCCTTGATTTTGAATTTGGAAGCATGTTCCAAGGTAGGCGGTAGTAGCTGCTATGCGTTACCACCAGTCCGGATCCGCAATTGGTAGAATCCTTCCCTGACATTGTCTCGAGTGCCATTTTCACATGCCCTATCACACCTTCTACGAATTTGTTTTGTGTTGTACCTATGGAGTCCTCCCTGATAGCCCACCAGTTTACAGTATCTTTATAGACTACGATATTATATAAAATGTGTTAAGGGGGATATGGGTAATGCCTTAACGCTATTTTAATATTTTACTTTACTGTAAACACTGTTATTATAGCATATTGTACTACATAGTAGATAGTTTAATGGATCCTTAGAAGATGGGGATCCCGAATATCTCTTAAGTTATTGCACTCATGTTAGACACTGTATAGGAGATGTCAAAACCCGTAAACATCTATGACGCCGTTACACTTATATTTAATTACCGTTGGTTTAATTTACATAAGATCTTTTAGTTCTTACTCGAGTGTTTTTTCTTTCCAATTCGCTCGGGTCAGTTTGAGCTTTTCAGTGTATCGAAGATTGCTTTGAAGGACAAAGACAGTGATTTGTATATTATTATTATTTATTATATTTATCCCACTACATCAAGTTATTCCGCTGCATTTATTTATTTATTCCCATTATATGTAACTCTTATCTGTATTGTAAAGGTATAATCAAATGTTATTTATAAGCAGCTTCATGGATTGTTTATTTAATTATTATATTTTGTCATTCCACTGCGAGATTCTGTATTTGTTTTCTTTCTTTCTCTGCTTTTTTCTTATTTACTCCATAACAATCCTCCATTTTGAATGGTTTGAGTTTTAGTTGTAAGGATTATTGTCGATTTAAACTGCCCAAAAAGGTGGGTCGTCACATTTGGTATCAGAGATTTGGTTTAGCGATAATCTTAGCTTTGTGGATTCTAACTCATATAAAATAGGGTAGTAATATCCTAGAACGAGTTGCTGAGTGTACATATATCAGAGAGTGTATTTGTTAGTGTTATAAAATGTTTTGTATTATGTTATGTACTGTAATGCTATGACATCGATAGGAATTTTTAAACACTTAATAGAGCAGACCGACACAATATTGTTTTAAAATGTGGATAAATGAAATAATTTTGCCTAGTATTATATTTTTTATATATAAAAGAATAATGTTTATAAATGTATATAATTGGATGTAATATGTTCTGTTAGGAGTTGAATTTTTATAAATATTGATTATAAAATAAGGTTTACAAGTAAAGTAAATATAAATTGGAAATTTAGAACTTAAGTTGAAGGATTTTTAAGATTTCTTTCAAAAGATTTTAGAATATAATATTAGCAATATTTGGAAGTATTTTCGAATAGATATTTTTAATATGATTTGAAAGAAAGTTCTAAAGGGAACGTCTAAAGGAAATAAGTTCTGCACTCTCCTCTCTATCGTTGGAAAATAATTTCGGTGATAAGTACACGCATCATCGATGTTCATTTTCGAGTTTCAAAGTGGGAAGACTGCTACAGTAGTTTTACTACACATCTGTTTTGATGAATAAACCTTAAATTTGAATTTCTAAATATGATTTGATCTATAAAGGATATATATATATATATATATATATATATATATTATTTCCTAAGTGACTAAAATGAACCTGGAGTTTAGTTCTTAAAATTTTCTAATAATTTGTAACTTTCAAATTTTATTATTGTAATGAATGAAATTTTAACTATTTTAATAATTGGAGACTTCTAAATAGTGAAACTAGAAACTAGATACTAAGTAAATGAAATATATAAGAAATTGGAAACTTGTAAATTTAAGAATAATGCAATTTAGAAGGTGCAATTATTAAACATTTTGTTAACTAACATGAATGAGATAAATTGTGTAACTTTCAATTGCTTTCTTAAAACATATATATATATATATATATATATATATATATATATATATATATATATATATATATATATTGTAACGACCCGTAATTTTTGATAATTAATTTTTTTTTATTAATTCAATAAATTTTTGGGATTTAATGTTGAAAGAAATAAAAATTTGTGATTTAATAATAAGAATATAACGGGAACGCAATGTAATGGCATTAACTTAAGGTAATTGATAACATCTTTAAATGTAATTCAATTAATTAGAAGGATTAAATAGGTTATAATTGTCTATAAATTGTAAATTAATTGTAATAATGAATGTTTCAATTGATAATTGAATTAGAAGAGCAACTGATAATTTAAATGTTGTATTAATTAAATCGTCTATAATAAATAGTAAATTAGAAAAAATTAAAGTTGTGTGAGTAACTATAACATTTATGTATAGATAACAAACATACAAATGTGACTAAAAGTTAATAATGATAATTATCATAAGTTACCTATTTATTTAGCCTGTTAAATTAAAATTGGAAATCAATTGAAATTAATTCACTTCATTAGTGCAGTTAATGTAGGTTAAATTGATAATTGTAGAATGCTAATTCAATAACATGTAACCAATGATAATTTTATGCATGATATGACAATTGATTGAATAAAAAGAAATGGAATCAAGTTTGCTCAATTTGTTCGTATTTAAATTATAGTAAACGGATTTATCACAATTAAATGTAATTAAAGACTACGATAATGAAAAGTAAGATGAAAATGGCAAAGTATTAATGTAACAAAATATATAACAATGTTAACTATATTCATAAGGAAAAAACTGATTTAATAAAGGGGGAATCAAGATAAATTAATTAATTGGGGTTTTAAATCTTAATAAACGTGTAATTGACAAAATTTCTGTACAGTTGGAATATAATAGTTAATACAAAAAAAGATGGAAATTATAGCATATTAGTGAAATAAGATATAAATAGATGTTAACTATGTTAATTGAGTGATGATTGATTGAATATAAAGGTTGAAATCAAATTTAGTCAATTTATTGGAATTAAATTATAATTAATTGAATTAATTGCAGTTGGAACTGAACATTGTATTTTGGAAATTAATTAACACTGAAATTTTGTGTAAGCTTGTTTTAAATTATTATAAATGTCTAAGTAATTAAAAATGATGAAATTTGTTAGTTAATAAATATTGAATTAAAAAGTGAATTAATTAATTTAATATTAATTTATTTAATTAACGTGAAAATAGCCATTTTGTCTAGTGACTCGGATTTTGACAAAACCAGTTTCATCAGATCTATAACGGTGAATTATTGTAAGGTTTCAAGTTTCGTAGCGATCGGACTTGTCCTTTGATCATACGGACTCGAAATGCGTGAAAATGAATTTAATTAAATTCAATTGTAATAAATTTGAAATAAGCTGATCTTAAGTTAAATTCTGTTTAAAATGAAATTAGGCTTTGAAACTAGTTCCATTGAGTTTATAAATATCGAAAACCTATATTTCGATATATTGAATGAACCGTTTTCGTTTCGGGAACGAAATGTGTTTTTTAAGTCGTTGTTATCGTTTCGAGCCAACCCTATCTACATATAGGCCGTTATAAACCGTAGCTATTTCTCACTTCATTATTTTTGTACGTACATCTCCTTCTACTTCTCAAATGACATTCCATCAAACCTAATTCCAATTTAGAAAAAAAAGAATTTGCAGATCTGTACCAACTGCAGGTCGTGCTTAGGGTTCCAGAGGCAAATACCCTTAGCAACTTCAGGTAAGGAAGAAAATGACTCGGGTCTTGGGTCGTTTTGGCAAAAACTCAAAGCAAGCACTGGGGATTTGAGGCGACGGACCGAAGTTGAACCCGAAGTCGAGCTGGGACCAAAATTTTTCAATCTTCTAATTTTCATAACTTTTCATACGCGATCGGATTCACGCACGTTTTATTTCGTTGGGGTCGTATCGAAATTCCAAACATTTTGACGCTGGTTTGGACGAATTCTGAGACTGTTTAATTTTGGGCCTTATTTTGAATTTCAAATCGATTTGAAATCGAAGGTGAGTGTTTTAACCTACTCACAACTTCTAAATTTTCTTATGTTTGTTAAATTAAATTTATGATATGTTTAGAAATTTATAAATAGTTGTTTGGTATATTTGAATTGTTATTCCAATTAATTTGAATTATATTGAATTAAATTGTCATTTAATTTATTATTGAATTTAAATTGCCAGTTAATTGCCTGAAATGATAATATGTTATTATTGTAATTTATTGGTTTAATTGGAAGATGATTTTGATGGATGTTTGATTGTTAATATTGGATGATTGGATTTTATGTTTGATTTATATATTTTAGCACTTTGCAAGTTCCCTTAGCTATTGTTAATATTGGATGATTGGATTTTATGTTTGATTTATATATTTTAGCACTTTGCAAGTTCCCTTAGCTATTATTAGGATATCAATATGGGTTGAAATGATATACACCCGTACGATCTACAGATTAGGGAAAAATCGTTATGTGTTGAAATGGTTGACTCGAACGATTTTATGGATTTTATTTAATTCGCGATTGTAATTTGAAATGACATATTACCGTAAATTTAAATTGCGGATTGAAATGATAAATATCCATATCACTTGACCCTAGGGTAGAGAATTATATATGGACATCGGATTTTGTTAAATTAAATGATTTTGAAGTACTTAAATTTGAACTTAGTTAAATGATATTTTGAAAATAAATTTGATTTATATATATTGAAATGTTATCGAAATTCAAGTTTTATGTGAAAATTGGAATTGGTTTAAAATAATTGTTTAAAGGAATTAAATTGAAATTTTAAATTTGATTTTAAAGTATAAATGGTATTTATTGGTATTGAGTTATTGAAATTGTTTGAAATATAACTTTGAAATCTATTAAAATTAGAGTAATTTAAATTGATGTTCCGAACATGGATTGAAATCGATATAGAATAAAATAGTTATTGAGAACATAAAATAGAAAGATTTGAAATTGGGTTTCTGTTGAAATTGGAAATTAAAATGGTTCAATTGGGTTGAAATGAAATAAATATTAAATGGATATTAAATTTAAATCTATATTTAATATAAACTGTTTTAAATATTTTTTTTAAAAGATTCTAATTTCTAAGATTTTCAAATTATTTAAGCTATTTTAAACCATTTAATTTAAAAAAAACTAATTAACCTATTTTTACTTAATTTAAATCTAATTAATCTATTTTAGAGCTATTTAATCTATTTTAATTATGTTTAATCTATTTTAAATCTATTTAACTATCTTAAATCCATTCAACGGTGTCTTTAATCTATAATTAAACCATTTTAGAATATTTAACTATTTATAACTACATTTACTATTTAAACTATTTTATAAATTTTTAGACTAAGTAACGGTGAAGTGTTTATAACCAAAGTCATTGATTTAATAGAGAATACAGTTAAATGATGTTATAAACTGAGTTGGGATTTAGAAGTTATAATAAACTGAATATGATGATTTTGAAGTAAAGTTATAATAAATTATGATTTTGGAAACGATATGATTTCAAAGGTGAATATGATTTTCAAAGTGAATATAATTTCGAAAGTGATATGGTTTGAGAATATGATATTTTCATATCAATTGTAAATTGACCTTTTGAAATGTAAAAGAAACATCTGGTGTGAAATAAGCATTTGGTTGTTAAAGAGACCGGGATCGGATATTGTCATACTCTCTGCCAATATCGAAAACCACTTTAACATCTGTGTCGGTGGTGGAGATTCCAGAAATGAAGTAGGATGGTTTGGAGAACGATTTCTGTATGAGGTATGACGTGATCCTAACTCCCGTGAGTCTGCGTAGATGTGACTAAAACAGGAGCCATGCTGGGCCAAGTGAGGTCATTCCTCCTATCGAGCACATTTCTTCGATACGATTCTATTACTTCATGATTGATTTGGTAGCCATCCTTGATTTGATTTGGGAATTTGTCTGAGGTGGGCTATAGTAACTGTTATGTATTACCACCAGTCTGGATCCACAATTGGTATATCTACCCTGGCACTGCTTCGAGTGTCGTGTTCACATGCCCTAGAGTGTCTTCTACGAGTTTGGTTTGTACCATACATATGGAGTGCCATATGATTGCCCTCGAGTTTACGGAGGAATTACGGTACTGTATAGACTATGGGAATATATAAAAATGTTTTAAGGGGGATATGGTAACGCCTTAATGCTATTTTACCAATTTACTTTATTGTAGACACTTTTATAATAGCGTATTGTTCTACATAGTTGATAATTTAATGGATCCTTAGGAAATGGTAATCCCGAACATCTCTTAAGTTACTACACTCATGTTAGGCACTAGATAGGAAAAATGATTGATTGAGTAATACAAATAAAAGATCGAAATTGTAGCATATTAGTGAAATAAGATACAAAAAAATGTTAACTATGTTAATAGAGTAATGATTGATTGAATATAAAGATTGAAATCAAATTTCTTCAATTTATTGGAATTAAATTATAATTAATCGGATTAATTACAGTTGGAACTGACTGAAATTTTATGTAAGCTTTTTTTAAATTATTATAAATGTCTAAGTAATTAAAAATGATGAAATCTGTTAGTAAATATTGAATTAAAAAGCGAGTGTTACTTGGAGGTTTGACCAGGCAACTAGGCACTCGGCATTTGCATATCGTTCGGCATTCAAGAGCGTTCGGCATTCAAGAGCGTTCAACGTTTAGACCTCGACCGACATTCATGGATCGTTCGACATTCATCTCGTTCGGCATTCATGGATTGTTCGGCATTCAAGCTC